>JANZXR010000004.1:30225850-30238635 GCA_027575705.1 Erythroxylum echinodendron | reverse complement strand
AAGTTATAAGCATATTATCATATATTCATGTTTCATAAAATTAATAAAATTTTCACCTTTTTTCTTTTTAATATATGCATTATGTGACAACTTTAAATTAAAAAAACATATAATGAATTAATTATGATATAATAAAGTTATTGAGATGTATGTAACGGTATGATTAATTAGGATATTTAATTCAATTAATTAGAAATTTATATGAAAAGTTAATAAGTTAAACAAGTTAAAAGTTATTGTTAAAATTATGAATTACATTAGTTACAAATTTTTAACTTACTTAAATTATTTATTAATTATTCTAATAAATAATTAAAATATTTATTAAATTTTTTTGG
Source organism: Erythroxylum echinodendron (assembly GCA_027575705.1). Classification (NCBI taxonomy): domain Eukaryota; kingdom Viridiplantae; phylum Streptophyta; class Magnoliopsida; order Malpighiales; family Erythroxylaceae; genus Erythroxylum; species Erythroxylum echinodendron. The sequence goes on along the minus strand of JANZXR010000004.1, from coordinate 30,238,297 downwards.
TGGTGGGCAGGCCATGGGCCAAGGGCGGGGCCGGTCGGACCAGCCCGCGATTCGGCCTGTCCATGGGTCACAGGCAGGCCCGTGGACCGAAAAGCCGGTCCACAGGTCATACCCACCGAGCCTGTGACCTGGTCAAACCGGGCTAAACCTGTTGACCACAGGTCGGGCCCAAATTGACATCTCTATTCGTAATTTATGCATTAAGCAGAAAATCCAATAGCAGTGTAACACAAGTTCAAATATCAAGGTTGCCTAATTTAGTCCAATTGAGAGCATTGAATGTTGAATTAAATTTGGGACAAGATGAAGTTTTGTTGGCTACATTGAAACTCAAACCAACGTTGCATGAAAGAATCATAAAGGCTTAAAGTAAAGATCCAGAATTAGTGAAACTTATTGAGAAGTTAAAAGTGAATCCAAGTTCTGAGTTTGAATTGAGGAATGATACACTGTGGTTAAAGCATAGATTGTGTGCACCCGATATTGAGAATTTGAGAAAGGAAATTTTGGAGGAAGCACATGTAGCAGTTTATGCTATGTATCCTAGAACTACTAAGATGTATAACGCTGAAACAACATTTTTGGTGGTCAGGATGAAAAAACAAGTGGCTGACTATGTAGCTAAGTGTTTGACTTGCCAAAAGGTTAAGGCAAAGCATCAGTCTCCAATTGGTAAGTTATAGCCACTGCCTATTCCGGACTGGAAATAGGAGAGGATCACTATGGATTTCATTATAGGTTTGCTGAGAACTCCAAAACAACATGATGCTATATGGGTTATTGCTGATAGATTGACCAAATTGATTCATTTCTTACCAGTGAAGGAGAATAATACACTTGATCAGTTGGCTCGAAGATATGTGAATCAGGTATAGAACTTATACAGGGTTCCAATATCTATTGTATCAGACAGAGATCCTAGATTTACTTTGAAATTTTGGAGAAGTTTATAGACAGCTATGGGTACGAAGTTGAACTTAGTACTGCATTTCATCCTCAGACAGACGGACAGAGTGAGAGAACTATTAAGATTGTTGAGGATATGCTCAGAGCTAGTGTTTTGGAGTTCCAAGGAGCATAAGATCAGTATGTAGCTCTGATTGAGTTTCTTATAACAATCGATATCATAATAGTATCTGTATGATATCGTATGAGGAATTATATGACAACAAGTGTCGTTAGCTTTTATATTAGGATGAAGAGGGTCTAAGAATTATTGAAGGCCTAGAACTGATCAAAGATACTATTGATAAGGTGAAATTGATCCAGAATAGAATTAAAGAGGTACAAGATAGACAGAAGAATTATGTGGATCAGTACTGAAGAGATATGGAGTACGGAGTAGGAGATAGAGTATTTCTGAGAGTATTACCTTGGCAAAAAGTACTGAGGTTCGGTAGAAAAGGTAAGCTAAAACGTAGATATATTGGTCCATATGAGATTATTGAGAGAGTTAGACCATTGGATTATAAGTTAGCACTACCTGCTGAAATGACTCAGATACGCAATGTTTTTCATGTGAGTATGCTCAGGAGATATTGGTTTGATTTGACTCATATGTTACTGGCTCAAGAGGTTGAAATTACGAGTAGTCTAAGTTATATTGAAGAAAGAGTTAAGATAGTGGGTTATTAGAATAAACAATTGAGAAACTGATTGATCCCATTGGCCAAAGTCTTATGGAGGAATCATTTGAATGAAGAAGCTACATGGGAAACGGTAGAGAACATGAGGAGACAATACCCCTACTTATTTGATCAATCAAGTAGGAATTTCGAGGACAAAATTTCTTAAGGGGGGAGAATTGTAATAGCTGGTTTTCTGGTAAATGTTTAGGGTTAGAACCCTAGATCATTGTGAAAGTGAAAAATAACATTAAGAGCATTTCATTTGGATAGCATACACACACGAATTATAATTGGTACACATTACAAAGATAACATATGCACTCAATTGACTTATTCCAAGGTATGAAAGATTTTAAATTAACATGATGTGAATTGAGCATTGTTATGTCTTAAATTTTGATTTGATTGGATTCCAATTAGTAATTTGGAATTAATTGTTATTAATTGGGAGAATGATAAATTAATATGTACATTTGGATTAGGAAAAATGCCAATTGGTAAGATAATTTGATATGCGAAAAATTGGGGTGACTAAGCCTATAATTGAGCGACATTTGGTATAGTTAAATGTGTGAAAAATGGAACAATTATAGAGTGACAAGTGGAACAATTAATGTGTGACATGTGGACAAATTAATAGGAAATTAATGGAAGCATCTTAAGGGGCATATGGTAGCTTAATTAAGGAACAAATGGTTTACATGCCAAATGACACATGCCTAGGTAATTTGGAGACACCTAGCACTTTGATGAAGCAAGCTTCAACAGGCAAGTTTCTACTATCTTCATTCCTCTTCTCCACCGAAACTTGCATGAATTTCTTCTCTTTGAATTGTAGTTTAACCCTAGCCAAATAGCCAAGAAACCAGCTAAATGTTACCTTTATCTTGCTGCTGAAAATCAAGCTGTTTTCACCTTGGAATTGTGTTGATTTTTGCTTGCTTGGAGGGCTATTATAATCTAAAGTTTTGAGCTAAATTGGAAGCCTAAAATGTAAGTAACAATCTGATCTTTATGGCATGATTAATAGTATAAGAATGATGCTTGAATTGGAATGAAATGAATATGGTGTTGGTGATGATATGTGTTGGAATATGTTAGATAAACTTGGATGTTTTCTGCTTGTTCTTAGTATATGAAAACCATAGGTTATAGGTTGATTCATGGATGATTTTGATCTGTATTTGAAGTATAATGAATGTGGATTTATGCTAAAGAAAGATGTTAATATAATGTTCTTGAATTGAGAAAGAACTAGGACTATATACATGATAATGTGTGATAGTTTCTAGTTTGATCTTTGATGCGTGAAAGATAATGATTTGTGAGCTATCAATTAAATAATTTTGAAATAGAATTGGAGATGATATTTATGAGGAATTATAGTATAATTAAGGTTTAATTAAGGTATAATTGATGGACTAATAAGTAGATGTTTTTAATTTGGTATAAAGATGTCAAAATTTGGAAAACTAATGAAGAAAATGGATGGGGACTTTCGGATAACCCATCCCACGATCGTGGGAAGCCATACACGATCATGGGAATTGAATAGAAGTGAAGAAAATATTCTTTTTTTTATTCTTGAACCAATTAAGGATAAGATACTTTACTATGATACATTTGGACTTGTTTAAGGCTTAAAATGAACCTAATTTGATGTTAGAAAAGTTGGTTAAATGTTTGATAAGTTTTGATTGATAATTGATGTTATACTTTAAAGAAAAGATTGTGTGATAACAACGAATCTAAGTTTGGAATGAAGGAGTGTTAAAGGAATGAAGATGTTCTTATGAATGCAAATGTATTCCAAAGGATATGAATAACACATTAGGAATGAATGAATGAGAATTGAGAATTTTGTAAGTACTTATAATGCTAGAAAAGGGTTAATGAATGAATGGTTGATGAATTTAAAATAATCAAGCTTATTTTGAAGATATAAACCTAATTACAAATTGGCTATATCCAAGTTATGATGTATGATTGGTTAAGAAATAAGGATAAGGAAATATACCCGGGAAAGTTATTGAGCATGCATTGAACATGACATATGAATATATGTAGATGATTAAATATGTATTTGATTGACCAACTTTATAATGTGAATTTTGTGTATATTAAATGATTTTAAACGCACAAGTCGAACGCCAGAATCTAGACATTGCTGGATCATACAGGCAATAGCATAATCTGGAGCGTACTGTGAGTATCCTAAATTTTCTCACTAGGATTGGTATTTCTGTTTAGCTCCCAGTAATTAAACTGTTAATGATCTGATTGTGATAATTACTGATATTAATAGTCCGAGGAGTTTGATATTTGGGAATGTATTGGGAGTGTTCAGTTTGTATATGAATCTGAAAAATATCTATATACTCAACAAAAAGTTGAATATCGAACTGAGATTCGATGAATATGTGAATCTGACTGTGCATCATGAGTAAATGTTATTAATGACATATTTTGTGATTTGATGCATCACATTGATACGCATGATTAGATAAAGGCGTTATGACCGGAGTGGCCAATTTGAAAGAGCTTAAAGCTCATAAATGTGCACGTACTATCTCCATGATTAATGAGCCTGGTATCCATAATAGGTGCAGGACAGTATCTGAAAAGAGTCCGATATACACAAGGGATCTGGGATAGTGAAAAGCGCTCGGTCACAACAAAGTAACAACGAAAGTGGAGTCTCATATGCATATGTATTTGTACATATATGATTTTGAAAAAATTTATGAATTGTGATGATATTATGATATGTCATATTTGTGTACATTTGATAATATGATTGAATTCTTTTGAAAAGATCATATGAAATAAGTGTAATCCATGATGAATTGCTGAGTTGACAAATATTATGTATTTGGATTATAATTGAAATGTTTGATGTTCTGAATAAGTGAGCACATCGAGGATGGTTCACTCACTGAGGTCACAAAACTCATCAAAATTGCAACGTGACTTTTCAGGTACGAGAGAGGAGACTTAGTTCCTAAGACACTCTAGAAGAACATATTGGTATTAAGAAATGACTCAAAGGTCGGTCAGCTGTCATCTGAGGAATTGTAGATTGTATTTATGTAGTTTCTTTTGTCATGTAGAACTTTTTGTAAAAAGAGATGTAAACTCTTAGATGCTTGTGATGATGTAAATATTTGTTTAAATGACTATAGTATAAATTATGTTAGTAAATGAAATGAGTAGTTGAGCTTTTAAGTATTGTGTTATTCTTTATGATGTCATATAAGTGAAAGTGATTGCTCTAGTATACTATTGTCATAGGATATATTCTTGAATGTCCTCTAAATGTTAAGGCATATACTCTATGATAGTAGGATGTTTACACTTTATTACTGCAGCTAAAGCTTGGAAAGATTTACTTTAGATGAAGTATTTTTAAGAACTAAGTTGTACTTAAAAGATATGTTTTGTTTTATGATAGACAAACTGTTATACATCTTAATAAGAATCCAACTTTTTATAGAAGATTTAAACCTATTGATATGATATATCAAGTGATGTTTTGGACACTAAGTTGCTTGAACTTAACATTTTAATATAAATGTTATGCTTTATTCTATTAAAGAATAAGCATAGTGTTTGGGGAGTCAAATCAAGAATAATATAATATATAGTTATTTATAGTCTGCAGACCCACAATATTATTAAAATAATAAAAATATTGATTTATTGCTTTGCATCTTTCTTTTATTGTTTTGCATAAGCTGTCAGTGTAATCCTTTTTTGTCCAGGGACTATACATACTAGATAGACCTCAGGAAACTTGTACACTTCAAGACAAAGACGGCTATTGCACATATTTCAGCATTATATACATAATATTTGCCGTAGAATAATTAACACAGCATCGAAAATGATCTCTGAGTCTGAATTATAAGATTAATTCAAACATAGTTTTCTTTTGTCCTGGCTTTTGGTTTTACGTTATATTAGTAGCTTTTATGCACCCATTATAGGCTTATTTATGTGCATATTTTATACATAGATACGAAACAAAAATGTATGACAACAAATAACAACTTTAAGTATGACAAAAATCATATACATTTATCTAGCTGATTTCATTCGATTCGAATCAACATATGCCTCTTAACAAACAGTTTGTTCCTCATACTCCTTTTTCCTGTCCTCATCTCCAGCAATCCAAGACCATCTTCATTTGTCTGTGTCTACCTGTTACGTATGATGGATCCGTTATATATGATGGATCCATTATTTCGACATCTTTTTCTTACATTGAAATTGCCGGACGTCTTAAATCTTAAATTTTTTTTCTGGTTCAAGCTAGCTCATAATAAGTTTCATTTGCTACTATAATAACAGAGAGTGAGAGTGAGACATGTGCCTCTCAACTTTTGTTCTCTCTGATCAATTTGTATTGCCATGACGAGGTGCACCCTTCTTTCACTTTCCCTTGTACTCTCGTTTACTATACTACAACTTCGCACAGGCATAGCTTTAAAAGCAGGAACCGACGATGGGTCCGAACAATGGGGCTATGTCGAAGTTAGACCCAGTAAGTCTCTCAAATAATTCTTACACTTGTATTCTGTATATTTACAGACTAACGTTTATTGGACTTTCTCTTACCTAGAGGCGCACCTCTTTTGGTGGCTTTATAGAAGTCGTTTCAGAGTTGAAGATGTGACAAAACCTTGGCCCACAATACTATGGCTCCAAGGCGGCCCTGTAAGTTATTATCTATACATTATACATTACTAACATACATCAAATTGAGAATCTCGTGATCTATATAGTAAATGATCCTGATAATTCAGGGTGGCTCTGGGGTTGGGATCGGAAACTTTATGGAAATAGGACCATTGGACGGCAACTTGGCCCCCCGTAACTATACATGGCTCAGAAAAGCAGATCTTCTTTTTGTGGTACAAGTCAATACATAGTCTCCATTCCATTGATGAAAAACAGTGGAGTTAATGGACCTGATACATCTATTTTTTCTTTCTATGAAAAATGTAGGATAATCCTGTGGGAACTGGTTTTAGTTATGTGGAGAACAAGAGCTTGGTGGTGAAAACCGATGTGGAGGCTGCAACTGACTTGACAACGTTGTTAAAGGAGCTCTGTAATAGAGACCAGACACTCCAGAAAAGTCCTCTGTACATTTTTTCGGAGTCGTATGGAGGCAAATTTGCTGCAACTCTTGGAGTTTCAGTTCTCCAAGCCATTGAAGTTGGGGAATTGAAGCTTCAACTAGGAGGTAACGCCACGTTCCAGTTTTCTCTTAGAATAGAAATCTTAATGGAAACAATGATGTTAAAAACAATTTTGTCTTTCTCCAGGGGTGGCTTTGGGAGATAGTTGGATATCCCCCGAAGACTTTGTGGTATGTCAACACAACTATAATGGATTTCTGACGACCCTTTCTTATCTCTAAAAAGTTTGGACTTCCTATATCCAAATAATATAGCTCTCATGGGGACCTCTTCTCAACGACATGTCACGGATTAGCAATTACGGATTAAAGGAGTCAAACAGGTGCAGCTACTTCTATAAACTTGAATTCTTAATTACTAAGTAATGTTTAAATTTGAATAAAATAAAGCTAAATATCTAACACATTCATTTCCCAAAACAGATTAGCATTGGAGATTCAGCAGCAAATTGCTGAAGGGATGTATGAAGAGGCGACTTCAACTTGGAGAAGACTCGAGGATGTTGTGTTAGAAAATAGTAACCATGTGGTACACATACGTACATCTATACATATATATCAGTCTATTTTCACACCTTAGAGCCGGTTCACCTGTCCTCTGCAGAACTTCTATAACTTTTTACTTGACGGGCAAACTAACGCACTTGAAACCACCACAACCGAAGGTTTAAAAAGACTGGTATCGGGCAGGTACTCCACCTATTTTAGCAGCAGCAGCAGCAGGACGTTTACAGGTAACGTTTCAGCAAAGAGGAGTGTCGACCTTGATGAACTCATGAATGGGCCTATCAGAAAGAAGCTGAAGATTATTCCTGAGGATCTCAAGTGAGTTTATATTAAATGACTGCTCTTCATTGTTACGCGTGGTATTGGTAATAATCGTTGTTCCACAGATGGGGAGAACAAGGATATTTGGTTTTTCAAGCAATGGTTGGAGATTTCATGAAGCCTAGGATTCAACAGGTAATAATATATGGAGGTTCCATATAAAAAACATTATCATTTGAAAATTTTTAAATGCACATATTTTGCAAACAACATATGTTTGGTCCCATTCAGGTGTTGTATGATAATCACATAATAGAATCTCTTCATCTTCTTCCATTTGTCCTAAAATCGTATATTTTCTCCAGGTTGACCAGCTACTATCCAAGGGCATAAATGTTACTGTTTATAATGGACAGGTGTGTATTGGGCAAATTATACTCTAAACAAGTGAAATATAGCTTTATAGCTAAATTTAAATGGGTTTAATACCAATTAACAAGCTTTTTATATGTAATCAAGAAATTAATTTCTGATGGTAAGACTCAATATTAAAAACAAGCAAACACTAACAAATGTTTTGTTTTCTAGCTTGATCTCATATGCGCAACCAAAGGAGCAGAAGCATGGGTCAAGAAGCTTAAGTATGCATAAAACTCTTTTTCTTTTCATTTTTTTTCATGAAAATGGATTAATGTTTATCCACATATGTCAGATGGGACGGCTTAGAGGAGTTTTTGAGTCAGAATCGTACTGCTTTATATTGCGGTGACCACAAGGCCACCACAAAGGGGTTTCTCAGTTCCCATAAGAACTTCTCATTCTATTGGATTCTTGGAGCTGGCCACTTTGTACTCACTTACCTTCTAATACCTCAAATTTTGTTTTTAACACAATGACTAAAAATAAAAACGTAGACCAATTATAAACTGAATTTTATTCTGAAATTTTAAAAAATATTAGACAATAAGAAAGGATTTCACCAAATTTCCTTGAATAATCTTTCAATTGATTTTCTCAATGCCTCCTAATCCTTAACTGACGTTATTGGTCATAATATATCTGTGCAGGTTCCAGCGGAGCAGCCTTGTATTTCCCTGCAGATGGTGGGGAGCATAACTGGATCGACAAATTCTTTCTAATATGATGATCTTTGTGCTGGGAGAGGACAAATCAAGTGGTAGAGATCCTTCTAAAAAATTAGTCAATGTAATCCTCAACCTCCATTAATCATAGGAGGGAAATGTTCATTACTGAAAAGATCCATCTTCCAATAATTAAGGGACAAATTCCTGTAATATCATTCAGTCAATCAATTTCATTTTCACTAAATTCTGTTGTAATGATTACTCTTTCCATTTAGGGTACGGTTTATTTAATATAATATTACAATGGACCAATGTTCCAAGTTTTGAGCTTTGAGTAGTGGAGATACTTCTATAATCTATGTTTGAAAAGTACAACATTACTGTTCTTAAGCCAACGTTTAGCATATATGAGAAAGCAAAGTGAAAATAGCTAGTAGCGATATAAGAAACTAACTTGTTTGAAAATTATACCTTAAAGTGTAATTAACTAATGTAGTAGTGTTGATAGTATTAAGGGGTAAATTGAACTCCAACTAATCAAATTCGAGGAGGCTAAATTCACAACATGGGTAAAGATCTTTAGAGTCTGTTTGCCCCATTCGTAAGAGTTGAACTTGAGACTTTATTTAAGAGGAACCAGTTGGCAAGAAATTATTTAATTAATTCCGAAACATATTTGTTCCATTTACAAGATCACCCAAGACCTTGTTTAAGGAGAATCAAGCTCCTTGCCACTTAGACCTATATGATTGACAAAGACTAATTGTTAGCTTTAAAGATAAGTTTATATAAGCATATAAACATTTGTAAGTGCATTTAATTGTTTAATCCATTGCAGCAATTGGTAAAATTGCTTTTTTATGACCATAAGGTCATAGATTCAGGTCATAGAAACAATCTTTTTGTAAAAAAACAAAAGGAAGGCTACATAAATTATGATCTCTCCCCAAAATCCTGCAAAGCAGGGAGCTTTGTGCAATGAATACGTTGACTTTTGAGTCATCAAAGAAAATATGAATGAATACGTTGACTTTTGAGCTTTGTGCAATGAATACGTTTCCTCAGGTTATGTTTAATTGGATGTCAGGTTTTCAATAGAATAGAATAATTTATAATGGAATGAAATGTAAATGGATGTAATATTAGAAAATTGTTGATTGAGAGGGATGGAAAGGTTCATAATGTAATATAGTGAAATGTTGTTTAGAAGAAGAGTTTATAATGTAATATATTGAGAAGTTGTTTATCATTTTACATTCCATCATAAACCTCCCAAATCGGATGTTTATCATTTTTACCGTTTAGGATAACATGAGATGTAATATGAAACTCTCATATTCCATCTCATTCCATTATAAATCTTTCTCCCAAACGATATAATAATCTTGCATTCCATGTCATTCCATTAATAAACTCCCTACCAAACATAACCTTAAAGTCCAAGCTTACCTATTCCCACCAGAATTTATCTTTTGTGTATTATTTGTTTTAGAGAAGAAACATTACTGCATATCGTCTTTGACATGAAACAAGCCATTTTTGGTGGCTTTTAAAAGAAAACCTCAACTTAGACGAACAAAAATGAAAGAAAATCTCTGTAGAACCAAGGCCACATGGTGCAATCGATTAGGGTGGTTTTTGAGAGTTAGGTTAGGCAGAATATTACATATAGGTAAGGAAGGACAGAAAAACTGAGAGAGGAAAGAAATTCTCGAGGGTAAATAAACTGCCTTGTTAGCTTTTCTTCATTCTATTTATAATAGAAATTCATACCATTTTAACAACTATACACATTACTCATCATTGTATAATACTATAAATATTCATTTTCTAGAATCATTTTATGATAACTATATTACAACTTATAATCTTGATATTTGATTGTCTTTGTCTTCTTACATGTGTTGTGTCTTCTGCTAACTTATGGAAATTGGTTCTTGGGTTCAATTGGGTGCATAAGGATTCTTGAGCTAGTTGTTTCTTTTAGATTAGGTCCCTTATATATCTGTAACATTGCCCTCCTCTTACAGAGCAACCTTGTCCTTAAGGTTGAAGTTAGGAAAGTCTTGGAAGAATTTGTGTAGAGGCTCCTAAGTGGCATTAGATGGTGATTGGCTTGCCCAATGAACCAACACTTGTGGAATTAATCATCCTTCTTGCAGATTTTTTCAGTAGCCTAACATTGTCATTGGTGTTAAAAAAGGCGAATGTCCACAAATTTTGAGGTTTGAGGCATGAAAAACCTGCATTTTGGTAAAAGGAGGGAGTTCCAAGTGATATGTAATAGGTTTGATACATTCTATAACATAAAAAGGCCCAAAAATTACGTTGACAATTTATTAGTCTGTTGATTACCCAATAACATCTAACAATATGGTTTGAGTTTCAAATAAACGTAATCATCCATAGAGAAGGTGATACTGGTGTGCCTGGAATTATTTTGATTGGGCATTCGATTTCATGCCTAAAAGAGGTTTTCATAGAGAGTGGACAGAATGGATATGTATATTGTCAGCAAGTATTTAACAATAACTACAATTATGGTGCGCTGTGTTGGGCGCAGCAGATGTATTTTGTGAAAAGGAAAATAAAATGAACAAAATGGACACAGAATATTTAACGCGGTTAACCCTTAACTTTGGGCTACGTCCACGGAAAAAAACTCAGAATATTTCTTCCACTATTACAAACAGTAGGTATACAGAGATAAAATCAAATTAGTGGCTCACAAGGTGTTTCCCATCCTAACAAATACTAATCTCACTATTTTGTCACTCACCAACCCTTTAGGGATATTTCCTAACTTCAGAGCATTTGATTTGCTCTGGTTTTTCTCTCTATTTTTCTGTGTTTCTGTCTAAAGCAGGGAGTGCCTTATATAGGCACTCCACCATGTAAGACAGCTGCCTTTGTAGCTGTCTTCTTCCATTTATTCAACAAAAACAGCATGCGGCTATTCAACAAAAACAGCATGCAGCACCGATTTCGGTGCCGCAATTGTGGAATGGAGTCCCTCCATGTGAGAGGGACCCATATCCAACAAATCTCCCGCTCCCGATTACATGGAGGGCTCTATCAAGCCTGCTACTGATCGACAATACTCGAACTTGCCTTTTGATAGAATCTTGGTTAATATGTCTGATCGATTTTCATCAGTATGGATCTTTTCTAACTGTAATTGTTTCGTATCCATCACATCTCTGATCCAGTGATATCTTACATCAATGTGTTTTGATCGTGGGTGAAACGAGGCATTCTTACCAAGGTGAATAGCGCTCTGACTATCACAAAATAGCTGATACTGTTTTTGCTTGATACCAAGTTCATTAAAGAACTTCTTCATCCATAGCAACTCTTTACAGGCTTCCGTTGCTACACTAAACTCCGCTTCAGTTGTAGAAAGTGCAACGCACTTTTGTAACTTTGACTACCATGCCACAGCTCTCCCTACAAAAGTAATCAAGTAACTTGATGTAGACTTTCTCGAGTCAATATCTCCAGCCATATCTGCATCTGTATAACTAGCTAATACAGGTTCTGCTCTTCCAAAACATAAGCATAATTTGGATGACCCTTGAAGATACTTGAGAATCCACTTAACTGCAGCCCAATGTTTCTTTCCAGGATTTGAAAGGAAACGACTCACAACTCCAACTGCATGAGCAATATCTGGCCGTGTACAGACCATAGCATACATCAAACTTCCAACTGCTGAAGCATATGGAACTCTGGACATTTCTTCCTTCTCTTCATTTGTAGA
>JANZXR010000004.1:30206488-30225750 GCA_027575705.1 Erythroxylum echinodendron | reverse complement strand
AATTCGTTGCAATTTTGTCTTCCTGGTGACATGCTTCTTTTCAAAAAATACCTTCAATGAAAACACAGCTCTGATACCACTTGTTGGGCGCAGCGGGTGTATTTTGTGAAAAGGAAAATAAAATGAGCAAAATGGACACAGAATATTTAACGTGGTTCACCCTTAACTTTGGGCTACATCCACGGATAAAAACTCAGAATATTTCTTCCACTATTACAAATAGTATATATACAGAGATAAAACCAAAATAGTGGCTCACAAGGTGTTTCCCAACCTAACAAATACTAATCTCACTATTTTGTCACTCACTAACCCTTTAAGAATATTTCCTAACTTCAGAGCATTTGATTTGCTTTGGTTTTTCTCTCTGTTTTTCTGTGTTTCTATCTGAAGCAGGGAGTGCCTTATATAGGCACTCCACTGCGTAAGACAGCTGCCTTTGTAGCTGTCTTCTTCCATTTATTCAACAAAAATAGCATGCAGCTATTCAACAAAAACAGCATGCGGCACCGATTTCGGTGCCGCAATTGTGGAATGGAGTCCCTCCAAGTGAGAGGGACCCATATCCAACACGTTGAATATACTCCACGAGAGAAGGTGGTAGGCATCTATATACTACTTCGGAAAGAGTCATTCAAATGGCAAAGTGCTATGAAGTATTGTAGTGCTACTCGGCCCACGACAAATAATGCAACCAATGTTTTGGTATTTCAGAAGTGAAGCATCTCAAGTGATCTTCAAGAAACCAATTTACTGCTTTGGCTTGTTCATCCATTTGTGGGTGGTACGAGCTGTTAGTGGTAAAAATAGTCACTACAAGAGTTAAGATATTTAGTGACAATTTTTTTTGACTAATTATTGTTTCATCACAAATACGAGTTTTTTGTGACAAGACTATTGATTGACGCTATTGTTTGGATTATCTGTGATGATTTATATTTTTGGTCACTAATATAATGGTCATTGTGTCAATTTATTTTCTTTCACAATTAAATCGTCACTATTAATATATTAGTAGTGTTAAATTTTATTTTATCACTAAGTTTTGTCACTAAAAACTAATGAAATTTGGCACCAAAATAATTTTAGCGGGAGTTAATTGTAATTGTGACAAAACATGTATTGGTAACTAATATTTTTTATTTGTTGTGACAAAACACAGTTTGGTCACTAATATTATTTACTTGTTGTGACTAAATGGTTTATCGTCACACAATATTTTACTTGTTGTGACTAAAAATTTTGTCAATAAATATGTAATTAATTAGTTTCTTCTTCGTATTGTCACAATAACCGAACTATAACTATGGTCACTATTATTCGTAATTTAGTGACAATTTTGTTGTGACTAACTATTTTTGTCATCACAAATATGAGTTTTTCAGTGATAAGACCATTGATTGACACTATTGTTTGGCTTATCTATGATGATTTATATTTTTGTCACTAATATAATGGTAATAGTGTCAATTTAGTTTCTTTCATAATTAAATTGTCACTATTAATATATTAATAGTGTTAAATTTTATTTTATCACTAAGTTTTGTCACTAAAGCCTATGAAATTTGGCGGGGATTAATTGTAATTGTGTCAAAACATATATTGGTAACTAATATTTTCTATTTGTTGTAACAAAACATAGTTTGGTCACTAATATTATTTTCTTATTGTGACGAAATGGTTTATTGTCACACAATATTTTACTTGTTGTGACTAAAAATTTTGTCAATAAATATGCAATTAATTAGTGTCTACTTCATATTGTCACAATAACTGAACTATAACTATATTCACTACTATTCGTAATTTAGTGACAATTTTCTTATGACTAACTATTTTTGTGATCACAAATACGAGTTTTTCAGTGACAAGACAATTGATTGATAGTATTATTGGGATTATCTGTGATAATTTATATTTTGTCACTAATACAATGGTAATTGTGGCAATTTAGTTTCTTCAACAATTAAATTGTCACTATTAAGATATTAATAATATTAAATTTTATTTTATCACTAAGTTATATCACTAAAAGACTATGAAATTTGGCACCAAAATAACTTTGGCAAAAATTAATTGTAATGGTGACAAAACATATGTTGGTAACTTGATCAACTTTTTGTTACAAAAGTTATTGTAAATATATATAAACGTAATACATTAATGATAAATATTTGTTGTTGTAATAACATATTAAAAATAACCACTCTAAAGATGTCATTATTGTAAAAATTTTAGAGACCAGAAACTATTTGTCATAATTTTTTCTTTAATATGATTATCTGCAAACAAATTTAAATATTTTCAAATATAATATTCAAACTACATATCTTGATAATACAAAGTGTAATATTTTACATATCAATAGATATTTAATATATATAAATTTGAAATTTAATTAAAAAATCAAAATAATTAAATGTTTAAATATGATTAAAATCTTATTGATGCTATTAGAGAGAGAGAAAACCTTATTGAAGGTATTTTACATACCAATTAATAAGTCAAGCTCGGTTACATACCCACTAACATAATAGTTTATGATAAAAAAATAAATTACTCTCATCTATATTTATTATGTATTGTAAAAATCTTAAATCTGATTTTAAATTTATGAAATATAAAATTTATTATGAAAATTTAACTTTTAAATAAATTTTAAAAAAGTTAAGATGACATCTGATTTTAAATTTATGGAATATAAAATTTATTACCAAAATTAAACTATTACATATAATTTAAAAAATTTAAGATGAAATCATTTTTAAAATTAAAAATTGGAAAGTAAGTATTAAAGATTGTAGTTCTACATCTGTAAAATTAAGAAAACTTAATAAAGTAAGTGCTATAAAGTAAGCTTAACATTTACACCTAGTTTAGCATGAGAGGTATAAGTAATTGTGAAACAATAAATCTAGTCGAAGAAGATGAACCAGAACAGTCGCGTGTGCATGATGCCAATAAATTTCTTCTTCATATGCGCTGTCTTCTCTCCACTGCTTCATTGCATATCTTCAGGTACAGTTCTCTCCGCATCTTCCAATTCCTCTGCTCAAATACCAACGAGGTAAATGACCATTGTTCTTTGTTTAAATTATTCTTCTAATCTTTCAGCTTACGTATATAAGAGATATTATTTAGTTTAATACATGAGTCTTTTTACCATTACTCTGTTACTTTAAACTTGACATCTTCTGTCTCCTATTACCTGTACAACGTCTCCTATCTCTTGTCAAAAGGTTGCTGCTTGAGGGAGATAATTAGGACCGCATCTGTTAAAGTGAGGCGTCTTTACCACAAAGGCTTTCTTATCGATGAAGATGGCATGTCGTTCTTACAAGGATGGAAGGGTGGAATCACAAAAAAGATAAAAACCATCCCATATATGTGCGCCTTTCCCCACTCCCAGAAGATTGTACACAGAGATGTAAAATCCGAAAACATGTTGGACAAGACTCGTACTGTGAAAATAGCTGACTTTGGAGTTGCTCGTGTTGAGGCATCAAATCCCAATGACATGATTGCGGAGACAGGAACTCTTGGCTACATGGCTCCTGAGGTATAGAGTTTGTTTTACTTTGGAATATTAAGTTTTCCCGCCGTTGGTCTTTGCTACCCATTTGCAATATATTGAAATTTCTCATTAGAAAGTTCTTCAGTACAGAAAAAGGAACTTAACTTTTTATTGGGTGCCTATCACTTTTAAAGGCATCATCTTCATTTGAAGACCTCTATATTGGTGCTGTATCAAATGATGAACAGAGTTCTCCTTTCTATCTTACAAAAGGAGTGGCAGTTGGACTTTTACGATTATTGGTGGGTTATAGATGCTTAATGGTGATCCATACAACAGGAAGTGCGATGTGTACAGTTTTGGAATCTGCTTATAGGGGATATATTGCTGTGACATGCCATATCCTGATCTTAGCTTCTCAGAAGTGACTTCAGCTATTGTCCGTCATGTATAGCGCATGCTGCTGTCATTATCTTTTCTTTTGTTATTGTTTCCAACTGTGAAAATAACGAACTCCATAGTTTCATAACATCATCATTCTGAAACTGCAACTGCAGAACTTGAGACCAGAGATACCAAGGTGTTGCCTAGGCTCTTTCGCTAATGTAATGAAGCGCTGCTGGGATGCTAGGCCTGACAAGCGCCCTGAAATGGATGAGGTTGTCTCTATGTTGGAGGCCATCGACATATTGAAAGGAGGTGGCATGATCCCTCCCGATCAACAAGGTGGTTGCCTTTGCTTCCGCAGAAGCCGAGGGCCTTGATTTGCTACTCTTTGAAGACATAGGATATATTGCCTTGAGACATAATTAGGCTAATTTGTACCTATGAACTGAATATAAAGGAAATTTTGGATATCAAAGTGGGAAAGTGGAAAAAGGTGGATATAGGAGCTTGTTTCATTTTTACATTCCTGCTTTATTGAGTGATGTAAAGCTTTTCTTTTCTCCTGTTGGAATAATAATAAAGATATTAGTGACCAGACTTTTTGTCAAAAGCAATTTTCATTTTTGTGACGAAATGATGTTGACATTTTTTATTAAAATATTAGTGATCAGCAAGTAATGTACACTGATAACAAAATTATTAGTGACAAATATTTTGTCACTATTTATACTTATTTTAGTGGCAATATTGTTGTAACAATTAAATTAAGTATTGTTACGACTTTATTTATCACTAGTTTATATTATTTGTGTCGACACACTTGTCATAAATATGTAAAGTTTCTGTGACTATATATTGTTGTCACATAAACTATAGGTCTTTTAGTGTTGGCACTTTTGTCACAATTTAACTAAGTTTTGTTGCAACTTAATTCGTCACTACTTTACATTATTTCTGTCGACAAATTTGTCATAAATATGTAAAGTTGTTGTTATCATATAGTGTTGTCACACATTCTATAAGTTTTAGTGTCTGCACTTTTGTCACAATACAATGCATTCTGTTACAATTTAATTCGTCACTACTTTATATTATTGGTGACGACAAAACTTATCATAAATAGTTAACGTTTTGTGACCATATAATTTGATCACACATTTCATAAGTTTTAGTGTTAATATTTGTGTCACAAAAGTGTTACATAATTGTGACCATTTTTTAAAGTAGTCACTATTACAGTAGTGACGAAGGTATTTGTGACGGGAAGTGACGACTTCAAATATTGGACACTATTAATAATAGTGACTAATATTAGTGTTTCTAGTGGCAACTTTTATTATCACTAAAAATACAATTTCTCGTAGTGAGTGTCCTGTAATTTAAACAACCCTTGGCAAAAAGAGCTTATGAACACTAAATCACGATTAGACACAATACAAATGGTAAAGCCATGCAATCTGACAATATCCTTTACAAAAATTTCTACCACTTAATAGGCAATGGATTATGGCCTAAGAGGAGAAAAATGAGCATGTTTTGAGAGTTAGTTAATAACAACCATATTAGTAGTCTCAATAATAGATGGAGGAAGATGGGTGTAAAATCCATAGAGACAGAGTCCCAAATTAATCTGAGGATGGGAAGACGAATTAGACTTTGGGTGGTGTGTTGAATGGTTTAGTTGTCTGACATATCGAGCATTGAGTTACAAAATCCTTTATCGATTATAATATGTTGGGCTAATAGAAGACAGAGGATATGCAAGCTAAAGTTCCCTAAATTCTCACATGTCTACCTATGGGTGTATTATAAGACTTGGCCAAAATTAAAGGTTCGAATATTGACTCTTTAGGATCTACCACTCAGTTTTTGTAGTAGAGGAGTCCATCTCGAACCTTATAATCAAGGAATTTGATAAGATATTGTTGGGCTAATTGTAGATTTTATGCTGAGGGAGGATGTTGCCTATACAATTCCTGTAGGGCCGACTAAAGAGCTATTATAGGCTTAGGACTGTTTGCATTACATGGAAGGTAACAGGAGGTAACCATAATAGGGCATCAGCTGGCCCATTTTTGTGCCTGGTTGGTACAATTTTAAAATCATACCTATTAATTTTAGAAGCCATCATATGGTTTGGTTGATCATGGATTTCAAACATTGATGGTCGTATGATCAAATATTGCCTTCATTTATGAATTGATTCAGTGGCGACAAACATTTCTCTTACATAGGTAGCTGTTTTTTATAGTCTTAAAGGTAACTCCTTACTAAAGCAAGTGACTGAATGCCTTTGTTGGGTAAGAGTTATGTTGATATTGAACTTTACAGCATCAGTTTATATAAAGAATGGATCTATAAAATTTGGAAGTGTCAACATTAAGGTGGCGGTAAGTGCTTGGTTTAAGGATTCAAATATTGTGATTGCCTTCGGATTCTATACAAAAGCATCCTTCTTCAGGAGTTGGATGAGTGGGGCAGTCATAAAGGAGTATTTAGCCATAAAACAACAATAGCAACCACTAATGTCAAAAAACCCACAATAGCTTTTGAATAAATATAGAAGGCGTCACTGCTGAATACTTAGACCTTGTGAGGATCTACAACCATACCTGCTGCTAGGACACAATGGCCCAAATATTCGAGTTATGTGGAATCAAATTCATATTTGGATTTTTTAGCAAATAAAAAATGAGATTGGAGAGTGAGAAACATTACTTGTACATATTCAAGGTGTTGTTCCCAGGAAGAGCTATAGATGAGAATTTCATTGAAGAACAAAAGGACGAATCAGTGTATCACGTCTCAAAAGACAACATTCATTAAAGCTTAAAACATCGAGGGTGCATTGGAAAGGTTGAAAGTTATTATGAGAAATTCGTAATTCCTTTCATGTGTCCGAAAGGTTGTTTTCTCTATGTCAAGTGGATGGATGTGTACCTGATGTTAGCTTGCCATTAGGTCTAGCTTTGAGAAATCCTTTGCTCTATGGAGTTTATCAGTTGTCAGGACTAGAAATTGATCTTTAACTTGTATGGCATTGAGAAGCCCTATAATCATTTCTTTTTTACCAACAACATTAGAGACAAAAAAAGGTTAGTACTTAGTTAGATTATGCTCGAACCTATCATCTCGCCAACCAACTTCTTAATTTCACTTTTCTAAAAATTCTGGTATTTATATGGTCAAACCTTCACTGGGTTTATTACTGTCCTCCTTAGGCTTTAAGTTAAGAGTATGATTAGCAGCCAACATATCTCTATGAACAGATCCCTTAACATCATCATCGCTACAATCCTCCAATGATGGCATCTCGTCATCACTTAAACTAAGATTCTTTATGTCACTATTGTCTATAACAATCATAGCTCTTTTATTTGAATATTTAGAAGCAATATGCCTAAATCTAGTCCCTAAAACACTTAACATTATGTGAGTTAGAAAGATATAATTTTAGTTTTAACCTTGGAAATAACAACTGAATCCTTTGCCTTGATATCTTTACTTTTTGAGATAATTTTTAATGTCCTTCCAATTTGACTTCTATAAAGAGACAGAAAAAGAATCATATTTAGAATCGCTCTTAGACTTTATTTCCTTTTCCAGCTTGATATCCATATATAACAAATCCTCCATCTCTATATAATGTTGTAGCTTCATCATATCAACTTTCTCTTTATTGAAACCACTAATTCATCTACTCACAGTTACCTTATGATAGTCCTTTACATTAGTCCTAAATGTGGATATCTCATCTTCTTGTAGCAATCCTCTACGCTCATTGAACTTTGAGTCAACCCTACAACTTTTTACATAAGTCCTTATAATAACAACTAGGTATGAACCTTTTACACATCACTATTTTCGTCTCTTCCCGTGATTGAATAAGTCTTCATCATTTAAAAGGTTTATAATATTGACTAAATATGAAAAATTTTAAAAAGTTTATAAGTGGTAAGGGAAAACTATCCAGATGACTAGTTCTAGTCATTTTAGCAATGGTTGATCCAAGCTTAACTCTTATTAATGGGCTTTATACTCTACCCATATTAAAAATTCTAATATGGTATCATAGTAGGTTTGGTCTGGATTATTAATTTCCTAGTTGATCGTCTGGATGTCTAGTCCTAGCAGCTCGGTTCGGTTACCCTTGCGTTTATTTCAAGTGACAACTGGATATCCAGTCCCAGTTGCACTTGAGGGGAAGTATTAGAAAATTCCATATTGACTAAACATGAAAATGTTAAAGAGTTTATAAGTGGTAAGGGTCAACTATCTAAATAACTAGTTCTAGTCGTTTTAGCAATAGTTGACCTAAGCCTAGTTTTTGTTAATGAGCTCTACACTCTACCCATATTAAAAATTCTAATATGACCAGTTCTTGTCTTTTAGATAGTTGACTCTTAACATATTAAAAATTCTAGTATGACTAGTACTTGTCATTTAGATAACTGACCCTTAATACTTATAAACCTTTTAATATTTTTATGTTTAGTCAATATAAGATTCTCTAATACTCCCCCTCAAGTGCAACTGGAACTAGACATTCATTTGTCACTTAAAATAAATATAGCGGTAACCGAATCGGTCTGCTGAGATTGGACATTTAAACGAACAACTGAGAAATTAATAATCCAGGCCAAATATGCTCTAATACTACATTAGAATTTTTAATATGGATAGTGCGTAGAGCCCATTAACAAGAATTGAGCTTGGATCAATTATTAGCAAAATGACGAGAAATAGTCATTTGGATAGTTAGTCCTTATTACTTATAAACTCTTTTAATATTTTTATGTTTAGTCAATACAAGATTCTCTAACAAGAATTTTGTGTATATTTTATTATTCTCTTTTCTCATTGATATGTACAAAGGATATATATATAAAGTTTTCTTATGTACAAAGGGAATAACAAACTTATAAGTTATAACAAATATGAAATTAATTTTGAAATCAAGAAAATGGCTTAAACAAACTAACACTTGAGTTGTTATTTGCATGGGCTCCTGCAAAAAAAATAATGGCGATGATACCTGGGAATTTCTATATGATTTGGAACGAAATCTTGACATCCAATTGAAAATTGAACTTAGACATGTTTCGATTATTTTGAGTGTTATGGAATGTAACTAAAAGACGGGTTCATGAATTTTAGGATGCATCAAGGCTGTTTAGCATCCTTCCTTCAAGATTTCCTTACTATGATTTTGCAAACAAGTTTTTACATGCTTATTGACCTGATTTTGTTTTACCCTCTTCCTTTACAACATCGTTAAAACTGGAATTATATGCTTGTATGGGTCGACGTACAGGATCAGCAAAGTCCCATTGATCAACCACATTCTCCTTCACATGCCTCGCCTGCTGAAGCTGATGTCTTGTTAAAGGTAAAAGGTGAATTTCACTTTCGTTCACCGAGACCCAGTTGAGATCCACAATGGATTTTTCTTAAGTTATTTTCTTCACTTGAGATTTATTTTATAGGAATTGCTGTAGTGATTCTGGCTTCCTAAGCAAATTGGTGCTCGTTGATCCATTAACCCTTGGGTTGAAATCCTGTACCTCATGCCTGTGAGGAATTCAAATTTTAAGAGACCCATTTATCCCGAGTATTAGATGTCACATTGTTTTGTACATCTTCTCCTCCGATTTTTCATACTTACTTTCCATGCCAACTTTTATTTTCTCCTTTTATTATGTTCAGTGTTTACGAGCTACAGAAGTTATTGACTGACATGCCTACCGTCAGTTTCTACTTTCAGTTGATCGCGAGAGTCAAAATCATGTAACTTTAACATTGTCATTTTATCTATAAATTATCTATCACCTGCATGTATATCTTCAGGGACAAGAAGTCGTATGATGCTCCAACACAGAGAAAGTCCAATCTTTTACATATCATTAACGCTGGAAAGGAATTTGGTTCAACCTAATTCATCGCGTCATTTTCTGAGCATTGTCTAGTTGTCTTAACATGTATTGACAGACCATCTTCTAATGCAAGAATTTTGTGAACTTGATATCTCAGTTCTGTTTAATCCAGAGGTTTTCTTTTAACTTTGTCTGTGTTAATAAACAATTCGAATTGCCTTGACTTTTACAAATTCCGTCACGGCCAGGCCACTTTAGGATGAAATTTCAACGTGCGAATAAATAAGCAGGACAAAAGAAAATACGAAACACTGGGTCGTGCTCACCTGCTGCACTTGCCCAAAGGCCTGAAGGTAATTTTCCCAAATCGTTAAGGATAAATGTACACTGCATGTTTCAAATGCAAAATAAGGCATACTTGTTTCATTCCCAGTGGCAATGAATGAGACCCAAGATGACTGTGACACCCTTCAATAGATAGCCGCTCGACAGGGAGACACAACTTGTGACCTTAGTGCAGATATACAACAAACTCCCATGGGCGGGCACTCATCCATCTTTCTACTAAAATATATTCAAGGTCGTTACCCTATTTTCCACCAGTATTCATTCACGAAGATAAGGTTAAAGTAGACACTGGACTCTTGCCTCTAAAAGAAACAAAATACATTCGAACTGGACACTACCATCAACACCTTAGCATTTCCGAACATCTTACTCTTCGCTTATGCTCTTTGGATAAGATCACAAACCTTCTCCTTTGTCCAGTAAGACTATACACATCAAATTCAAAATCATAAAGCCTACTAATTTCACCCTGGACAAAAGAATTGATCACCGTAAACCATGTTTTTACACTCAAGCCTCAACATCAAGCAAGAGAATGTGTTTTATTCAGTCAGTACAGAGGAAAGCACCGATAAAGTGTGATTTCTTGTAAGTTTCATGAGAGTAAAGGTGCCATGGTAAAAATCAACAGTGCGACTCTTGCAAATAAGTTGACAAATTTTGGCAATCATGCTTCTGCATCTGGACCGTAACGGACAGTAGCTCCATATTCAACGGCTAGTATAGTACCTTGTATAAGGGTCAACTATAATCTTCCCATCAGCTAGCACTATAAACAAGAGAATCATCTCATTGTTTCCTTGTTTTGACGGACCATAAAAAGCTGAAACACGTCAGATGTTGCATTTATTAGTTTCTGATAGAAAGATGAGTCAACAAACAATTATGCAGAAATCACGAAAACCCCAGATGTATGATGTTGGTTTGGCACATAATTTGAACATAACAGAAAATGTACTATACTTCATACAAGAATACTCACAAACAGAACTTCATTCAGGTAAGAAATTGTCTTACAGAAAATACTGGAACCAGTGGTTATCTCATTCTAAGGAAATTGTCCAGTGACCGAACTGACAAAGTAATTGCGACTCCTCAAGGGCACTTTAAATCAATTTCTTAGTATTCTTACCACAATGTAAAGTTACTGACTAGAACACTGGTGGACACTAGTACAATCAATACACCAAAAACAAAACACAATCATATCATTCATTTAAGCGATCCAGTTCCTTCTCCCACTTGAGTCCAAACATTTGTCGGCCAAAAGGTACAATGAGATTATAGCGGAAAACCTGCAAAAACAAAAGGCTTTTTGTAGAATCTTTGTGAAACGAATAACAAGAAGATCCATTTTACAGACTTACGACCTTATCATTAATATCACGCAACTGAACTTTCAAAACCTCTGAACTCTCTAACCACTCATGGTCATCTTCATCACACTTCATGTTCCAAGCCTTCTTAAGAGCAAATCGCCATTTAGCAACATTGGCTCTTATTTCTTTGTTAAGCTCAACCCATTCGGGAGCACACCCGTTTTTGGAGAGTATTCGATATAGGGTATCGTCAGCTGGGTCAGCGTGAGGATTCGTGTCCAAGTTTAGAGGCTTACCTTTTCCAGCCAAGTTCTCGAACTGTCCCTCTTCCATAGAACGCCATATTCTATGTTCCACCACATTTGTAATATCAGTCTCTGACCTGCCCATAAATTAGTATTACTTAGCCACCACCAGTTTCAATTCAATTCACATTTCCAGCTTCAAATTGACGATGATGATCATAATACCTGACGATGTTGCGTTGGCCACGGAGTTCCGGTGGAAGCTTACGATCGTTGACGGCGTCCATAACGGACGATAAACGGTCCGTTATCCTTTTATCAGTGGGCTTCGAACAAGAAGACGAGGCACAACGAAGCCTAGAAGGTTGGTGGGGCATCAAGATTGATGAATTCCCAGCCGTGTACTTCCGAATCAGTCTCAGAGTTCTGGCCGCCATGCCTGACCCGAATTCTAGAGGATTTCCGGATCGTTTCCTCTCTGAAATTGAAGTTTCCGGTCTGTGTGTTCACGATCAACCACGTGGCTTTGTTTCTTATTTATTAGATAAATAGACGCTCGGAGTAGACACATAATAGTGAGAAAACAGAAAAGCGATTTGTTCATGACAAAAACGTTAATAAAGTGACAGAAACTCTTATAATTGCACTTTAAAAAAAAAAGAGTCGCATCAATTCTTTATAATATTATTTTACATTATTTAATAGCTATAGATAATGATAAATAAGAGTAAACATGGACTAATAGAATAGTACTAATGTGACACAATTCGTATAAATTAATCATCAACGCAATTTAAGTTATGTTTTAAGATTATATTTATTTGTTTTAGCATTTTATTGTCAACATTTATTTTATTTTATCTAAGAGGGATGAAATGTCGATGACAGCAATACTTGAAGTTGAGGTCTTTGATATTTGGGGGTTAGATTTTACGGGACCATTTCTATCTTCATACGAAAACAAATATATTTTTGTTGGTATAAATTATGTGTCAAAATGGGGAGAGGTGATGGCAACTACAACAAATGATGGTGAGTGGTGCAAAAGTTCCTTAAGAAGATCAACAATAGATTTGGAGTGCCACGGATCATCAGTGATGGAAGGACCTATTTTTACAATAATCCTTTTGAAACATTATTTAAAAAATATGAAGTGCAACATATGATAGTGACCCCGTACCATCCCCAAACAAGTGGCCAAGTTGAGTTCGCCAATCGAGAATTGAAAAAAATTTAGAAAAGAATGTCAACTCTTAAGAAAAGATTGGACTAATAAATTGGATAATGCAGTTTAGGCCTACTGGACATCATTTAAGACAAGCATTGGTACGACACTTTATAGACTGATTTATAGAAAGGCTTGTCACTTATCGGTAAAGTTAAAGCATAAGGAGTATTGGGAAATTAAGGACCTCAACTAGGATGAAAAAGAAACAGGAGAAAAAAGAAAACTTCAATTAAATGTGTTGGAAGAATTATGGCTGCAAGCATACAAAAATGTAAAATTGTATAAGGAAAAGGTAAAGCGGTGGCATTATGCACACCTCAAGTAGGAGGACTTCCATGTAAAGGACATGGTTTTACTATTTAACTTGAGACTTTGTTTGTTCCTAGGAAAATTAAAATCTTGATGGAGTGGCCCCTTTACAATAGTTAATGTTTATCCATTTGGAGCGTTAGAGTTAGAAAATGAGTATGAAGAGACCTTTAAAGTGATGACCACCACTGTAAGCCTTATTTCGGCGGCCAATTGCCCAAAGAATGAGAGAAGTTGTCTCTCCAACCCATCCAGTGATCTAAGCGTAGGCTAAAGAGTCTTACTAGTGACTATAAAAATTAGTATTAGTTTTTTTTATAGTTTGGTGTGTTTTATGTTTTGTGTTTTATTTTACTAATGTTTTTAAATTTTATGTGTGACTGTAGGAAGATGAAAGATGAGAAAAAGGGAACTATGCTGAAGGAGTACACTTTCCAACAATGCTATCTTTACTATTATCCCATTGAATAAGCTTTCTCATGCCCTTTATCTTTTATTTTTGTTATTTCTACTTTTGTATGTGAATTATGTGTTTGATTGTTTCATTATGCACCATTTTCACACATTAAGGACAATGTGTCATTTAAGTATGGGAGAGTGGTATGCAATTTTACATTGCATATTGTGTGTCTTATTTAACTCCACAAAAATTTTCCTATTTTGTATGATTTTGTGTCAACATGCATAATTGCCTTTCAAGTCTAGTGTGCATTTGCATTATGTCACTATCGATAGTAAATCAATTGCATTGTTAGATGAGGATGAAAGTAATTTTAAATGTGATTATTTAGTATATGGAAGTATTTTAGCTTATGAATTTGTATTTGATTGAGATTGAGGTAAATCTAGGTGTGAATTAGGATATAAAACCTATTTTCACATTTGATGTTACATGATGGATGTATTTACATTTAAAATCAATTAAACTGGTAGGAAGTTACAAGTAGTCTTTTATGAAAATTGAAAAGCTACAAAGAAATGAAGTAGGCTAAAATGTGAAGAAAAAGGAGAGGCTTGTGTAAATAGATAGCTATTCTGCTGACCCAAAAATGGTTAAGAATAGAGCTGGTAGTCGACTGTGAGGGGTAATATAACTAAGTAATTGAGGGACATTCATCACAAATGTTTGCCTTCGATGACTAGCCAGTTAAGCTTTATATATATTTATATATATATAACTTGACCTAGTTGAGTAACTGGTGGACATTCATCACAAATGTTTGCCTTTACGTCAAAAGACTAGGTTAGCGTTAAAAACATAATTAAAAAAATGTGTGTTAATGAAATAAAATCTTACCGATCTTTGTATAATAGCTATAATTTTCATAGGAGTGAATCAACAATAGAATACCTTTCTACTTGATTGATATCCATAAATGCATTTATTCAAGTGACATAAATATAGGGTTAGGTTATAATTATCTTGATTGACCTGTATATTTATTTCGTTCCATTTGAGCATGAATGAATGAGTTGAAATGTTGGATTATGTTGGATGATTGAGCTTAATATTGAAAGATTTCTTCAAGATTACTGCCATTATGCCACTATCATATAGTTATGTGCTTTGTAAGTGTGCATGTTTGGTGTAATGTTTGCATTGTGTTATGAATTGTTTTTAGTTTTTTGTTTTGTTTTGTTTGAGGACAAGCAGAAATTCAAGTATGGGGGAGTTGATAATTGTAGATTTACATATATTTTATGTGTGACTATTGCATGGAAAGCACATGGAAACTAGGTTTTTCAAGTTAATGTTGCATGATTTTATATAATTATGCTTGTTTTAGGTATTTTTATGTTGCATGTGGACATGTTAGTGTTAATTATGTTATAGTATGTTTGTACATACATTTTGTGTAAGTTGGTGTGTTAACCTTACCATTGCATTCAATTGTGCATGCATAAGTCTCATTGTGTGTTTTGTTATTTTGTGTATTAATTGGCATATGTCAAGGCATGATTAATTGCTTATTTTCATGGTTTATTAGCAGGTTAAATGATGCAATTGAGTGAATAAATCTTGAAATAAAAGCTAGGACATTATAATAGGAATTTGACATAGTCACAACCGTGACTCAAAAATTTGGGTGGAATAAAAGTCATGTGCCAGCCATGTTTTAAGGATAATTAACTGCACAAATTTAGTAGGACAGGCTAGGACAAAAGCAGAAGCATGTGAGTGGGTCGGCAAAAGGAGAAAAGCTGACAAAAATGTGAGAAAGGGGAGCAAAAATGACAACAGTCTAGGTTTGGTGCACTAGCCACGTGATAAGTGATTTAGGGCTGCGTAAAAAGAAGGAAAGGTGGCTTAAATAGGGGATTTTTTCATGGGAGAACATAGATAAACAAAAGAGGGCTAGAAAGGAGGCATTTGGAGCTGCATATTAGAGGAGAACACTAAGCTTCCTCATGCAATAAGCTTTCTTTTCCTATCATTTTCGCATTTGTTTCTTTGATTTATTTTTGTTTATTGTATGGAAAGAAGTTTAGAAACTGTATGATGATGATTGAATTATGTTTGATGGATTGCAAGGCTGATTTAGGACTATTCTTACTCAACCCATATAAGACCTCACTTTGTGTAATGTTATGATCATTTATGTGTGTTTATAGTATTTGGATGCTCATGCTTAGTCTACATAGAGATATGGGGCTAAGAAATATGTTGTGAGTGTACCATAAGAGTGGGCATTCATGTAGGACATTCCATTTATCAAGTTACTTTATCATTTACATACAGATATGGATGTGATGTAGTTGTCCAGAGTGGTAATCAAATCTAATTAATGATCAGTTTAGGAATGGAGGTTGAGAGGTCACATACTAGATTTTAATCATTATTTTAGGATTATTTAGTCTAAGTATTGAGAGAGAAAGGTCTGAGACACTAGAAAATACTTAGGATTAAACATGATCATATTGATAAAAATTGAAAGATTACATAGGGTAGTAAGGGTAATCCTAACTTTAGTAATTCAAATTTTCCAATTTCAGCATCGATTCCTCTTTTTTTTGGCAACCTAAATTCTGTGATTCTTTTTCCCAATTACTACTTTCATTGTTTTTAATTGTTCATTACTTAATTGCTCAAACAAAGTTTAATTTAAACTACTAAGGTGATTACATAATTCCTGTGGGATTCAATACCAAGTATATTACAAGACGACCCGTGCACTTGCAGTACTTGGAAAAACAAGTAGGATAGTTAAATGCCTATCATTATACCCAATAAAAAAGGTTGAATACCCAAATTTTGGCCAAATGATTTTGGGTTTGATCAATCTAGGGTCGAACATTACAACTTCCTCAATTTGATATCAAGTATGCTCAATGTTAGGCTATTTTGAACAGAAATTTAGAAGTGTCATACACGCATCGTTACTATATATAAAAAAGTGTTTGTAGAGGCCAAATGGATTCCACGTGGATTTTCAAAGAAGAAAAAAAAGAAAATCATTTGTTTTTCTTCAACCGTTGCTTTTCCTTTCCTCTGCGACATCCCCATGAATCCTTCTGTTGTTAACGCCCCCTCTCATTTTCTTTCTCTTTCTCTGACTACAAATTCCAAGCATCTGCCAACTACATCGTTGACCTTTAGTTTCATCACTTGTTTGATTTTCATGTAAAACAAAGATTTCTCATTCCAATTGCTCAGCCTTTTATCTTTGATTTTCGTGTACCTGTTTATTTAGTGCATGGTTTTTGAGTTTTCTTATTGATTTAACATGTTGTATTTGTTGGAGATTTCGTGATTAGAAAAATTGACCACTTAGGTTCTCTTTCCTTCTCGTTGTTTTGGTAAGAAATTCACATAGTTACTCAACGAAACAAAAGTTTTTCTCTGGTTAAATCATAACCAGAAAAACCGACCCATAAATTGAAATGAATGATTCTAATTATGTTATTACAATTGAAGCTCAATAATACCATAATTAGCCTATTCTAGTTTGATGTGTGTATTATCGGGCTACAACCAATCTTGACTATATTTATTCTACCCAGATTCATTACTATAGCATTATCCCTCAGTATAGTCTCATTCTTTGAAGGTATAATGATATGTTGTAGATATTCTATTTATTGCCAACTTTGGAGATTCTAGTCTAATAATTTTCCCTATAGGTCCCAATACATCTCTCACTACTGTCGTAGTTATAGTAACTGGTCTCATTGGAGCGAATTTTGTGAAAGCAACACTTGATAATTTATAGTTTCGAGATTCTATTGCTCGAGGGATAACAACTGCTTTCAGGTATTTAATGTTTCTTACAGTTAAATGAAATGACAGAACAAGATCCAAATTCAGCCTTACTTGAGCTTGAGCATGTGATTAAGCTTGAGATCGCTTTGGAAGTGATAATAATGGATGATTCTTGCTATGCAAAATGTCTAACATGCATTTAGATAACATAACTTACAATTTCTATTTTCTAAGAATAACTACCTAGTGCTATAATGCTTGTTCTTGTCTTGAACCACAAATTTTTGACCATATTAGCACCCAATCTTCTTGATTTATAGTGGTCATGGACTTGGAATAATAACACTATCAGCAAGAGAACTAAAAGCACTCCCTTTTTATGCTAGTTACTGGATTGAATTTTTTTTATCAATATTGCATTTATCTTAGGTACTTGATTGATGACATAGAGTGAAAGGCAATTAAATGATTGATTTTTGACTTTTTAAAGCAGTTTCCTAATCCTAGTTTACAACTGGCGTCGAGGGATCAAGTAAATAGTTTGCAGGAAGATGGTGACATATTCTAACAGAAACCATTTGCCACTAGAAGTTAATTCAGAGGCATCTGTAACCCACTTTACCTGGTTCTATCCAAGAAGCTTATATCATTTGCTCCAAAAAACCATTTACGGCCATTTATCTAGTTTGTACATATAGTGTTTCTAGTGCTTATCAAATGTCTGGAACCATTTCCTAGTATAAACTATGGATGCATATTCCTATTAGCATGAAGGGTATTTACTATCTTGTAAGCATCTTGTTTGTTTGCTATCTTTCTCTTTATCATTTTTGAGGAGTTAATTAGTTCGTGATGAATGCATTAACCAACTTTTGATTACAACTCCTCTAGCCTCAACTAATTATGTTGTTAATGCATTGGGAATGGTAATTATAATAATTCATGTTCTTTTATTTTACTATTCTAATCTACTTGTGATTATGATGATTTTAACTTAGAAAAATTAGTATAAACACTTGAGACGATTGTTATTCTTTCTTGCTTCAAGCAAATCAAAACACGCATGAGGCATTTTTACGACAATTACATCCATAATCGTAGATGCCAAGTTAAAGAATTGTGCTTAAATCTTTTTTTTTTCCAGCAAAAAATTTGTAACTGTCAAAAAAGGACTTAAACGGTGTTAATAAGGAGGTTATTACAAGAAAATTTGTAGTAGAAACATAAGAAAAATCGAAATTTGGTGGTGAACATACATTCTTTTATAAAAATTCTTAACTGAAATTTCATCTCTATTTTTAATTCTCTACATTAAATAAATACTCCACAATATTTCAACATGTAGTAGATTTCAATCTTATGAGGGATTACCTAAGAAGAGAAAGGAAAGGGCTTTTGATTAAGAGACTTTAGTATTTTAAGCTTTTATGGTTTTATTGGGGTCTTGGCCTTGCTGACAACAATTTGCTCAAAAAGATCCCTTATTTTCAATCCTTTGATCATTTAGAAGAGACCTATTCCATTGTTACTGTAATACCCCACTTCCGTTGGACCCGAACCCGATATCGATAGTGATATCCGAATCCGTGCCCCGCGAGAGTGGTGTGTCACATCACTTAACAATTAAAAGTCGGTATAAAATTTTTTTAAAACACACAACATCAAGTACAGAAAATCAGTGACCAAAACATTCCACTTTGTTTTATAACCATTTGATACAACACAATGAAATCAGCAGAAACTTTTATTAGCCACTTGGGTCCATTTCAAATTTCAAAATACAAACATTATCATTCATTTACATTTTCCAAAATTATTACAAATTGTAATATTCGAAT
>JANZXR010000004.1:30168866-30206388 GCA_027575705.1 Erythroxylum echinodendron | reverse complement strand
ACTAAAACATTATATTTTTAATTTTTTTACACAGTATTATAGTCCTTTAATATTTTCTCTCAATTTTTGCAGTTTGTCTAACCATAATTTCAACAATCTATCGTCTGTTTAGCCATCAAACCAATTCACATCTTCAATCTACTAATTTTGTATTCTCTAGGTTGGTTCTCTAGCAAACCATATTGATTCCTTAGGTGTTTGACTCTTCTTAATTCATTTCTACATCTAGATTGCTAAAATTATACTCCTAAAGTCCATTTCCAGATTTAGTTTAAGTTTTTTATTTGATTTTCTTAATTTTCACACTACAAATTTTTTTATTCTCTCTAATGACCACTTCTAAGACCTCTCAATCTATCTCTTAACCTATTGTTGTTATTTTTATAGCTTCCACTATGACTTATAGGCCCAAGAAATATGTAGTTTTTTAAAAGGTCGTCTCGTCTAGCATTATAAAACTAGTGAAGTTCTTGAACCCACAAAAAATTATTAAGATAAAATTAAATTTATTGTTTGGCTAAAACAATGAGATAGGGAAAATCACCAAAATTTGAACTTTTGTAACACATATCTTTCTAATATCAAATTAGAATTTCAATGCTTCGCCATTACTTAAAGGTATAGACATTTTTTAGAAATTATTACGTTATTTCTGATGATGTTCATCAATTTCAACTCTATTGACATTTACATCGCATGCAATGATATTTTGCCTAAACTATTCACAGTTATATTTATGAGCTTTAAGCTCTATAAGATTAGTTAACCGAATGTGATCTTAAATGTCCTAACTTTGCTTCTACTAATCTTTATGCAGGTCTTTATGATCGTCATCTTCTCTGACATTTTGTATGACTTTTCATTGAGTCTGTTAACACTTGCTCTTCTTTATCAAAATCCACTTCCTGAGTTGGGTATTTTGATTTAAGAATTATTATTAGAAGAAACTCAGTTGAATATTCTTTATGTTAAACTATCATTATCCTCTCATAATGTAGGATTGGCTACTTCATCTCCTTCTTTTTGTCCATTTCACTCTTGCAATCTTATTTGCAATTATTTTAAGAACTAGGTCATATGAAACTAATTATTATTACCAGCCCTAAAATAGATACGCTTCTGATTCAGGTACTTCAATTAAATCTTTTATGAGTGCTTCTAGATTTGTGAATTCTATTGTAGTTACTCCTATTAATGTTTGTTCCGAGAGTACTTCTCCAAAGTTTTCCTTAAAGGATATTTAGGCCTTCTTCAACAATTGCAACATGAATATGGTATTTATAATGTTTCCATTCTTTCTATCACCTCAAGTAATTCTTTATAGTATTATGATTCTTTAGCTTGAAATCACATGTGTTCTAATTCCTCTCTTTTTTCAACTATGTTTATTCTTATAATTTCGCTTTTTATTCACACTGCGAATAATTCTTTTTATATGTTAATAAAATAGGCAAAATTTCCATGTCACTCTTGTCATTGTCTAATACCTTCCTTATCCTTAAACTCTATTTGAATCTTGTTTTTGTTGGTTTATTAGTTAAACTTGGCATTGACATAAAAATCTCATATAATGATTGTATTATGCAGAATCCACAAATGGGCAAGGTTCATAGGATGGGGTTTATGATTGGTCAATTGTTTGAGCTTATTTCTCTCTAACTTCTATCTACAGTCATTGTTATCATCGTATCTTCTAGTCTATGTCACTCTTGCCTAAGTTATATTTCTAATTCTAGAATAAACGCTTTAATTTATGAAGACAATTTAGGAGATGCTAAAATTTAACATTTTGAATGTATTTATTGTTAGTTATCTAAAAATCTTGCCTTACCTTTTGCTATAAGTCATAATGTTAATCTTACATATATTATTTAATTCACTTTAATATTTAAAACCTGTTCCTCATCCTATTATAAGTAGTTCTAGTTTTTTTTATATCGTTTTTGTAACATACCACTCCAATAGAGCATATTCCTGAACATACCAGAGGATATTCGAGAAACTACTCTACAGAAATGATACATTAGGAAAATAAAAATTAACTTACTCTTAGACATCGAGCATATCATAAGCATCCAAAACACTCATTTAATAGAGTTTATTCTAAATTTCCATTTATGTTGACATTTCACCTGTGAAAAATATAGTTTAGGCAAAACTTAGCTTTCCTTGTTCAAATATTTTAATAAGGACATATACTGAATAATGGTCCATATATCATTTCGTCTCATTTCTTTCATACACATAAAAGTTCACATATTTCATTATCATTTAGAATCCAACATATACATTACACATCAATTTAGAGTTTAATCTTAGTATAAAAATGTGTATTATGATATAGGATGCTAATGCAAAAGACTCTAACTAGACTCCGCAGATTCAACTGATTAGACCTTTGAGCCATTTTTGTACCCAAAATGGAAGTACTAAACTTCTATTATATCGTTTTGGTAGATAAAACTCCACCGAACTTGAAAAAAAAAGTTGCAATTTTGATTAGTTTGCGAACTCTGTGAGTGAACCATCACTGATGCACTCATACAAGTCATATCACAGAGACAAGTTATATCACAATTTATTACACTTCAATAGATATATATCATATATTTCCAATGTTGCATATCACATCACATTCTCCATTGACTTTATATGTATTTCACTATTTCAAATCATTTCAATTCAATCTTATTATGTATGTAAGAATGCAAATGTAAATTCATAGGTGTTTTTATTCTCATTTTGTTTTGTTATGACTAAGTGTCTATCAATGTAATTTGCTGTCACGTACCCCTTGTGGGTATTGAGTCCATGGCCAGCCCATACCCCCTGTGGATACCAAGTCCATGCTATCGGAGCATGAGGCTTTTTTTCATAATTTTGATCTCAAGGCTCTTTCTTGCACATTGACCACTCTAATCATAACTCCTTTGTCTGATCATGCATTTCAATATGGTGAGATGCATCATTTCATATGCTATGCTTTCATTACTTTTCATCCCTATATACTCATTCCATATAATTGACTTCTCAGTTCTAAGTTCAACATTTATTAGTCAATTATACACACATTGCATATTAAACATGCAACTCATATAGAAGCATATATATATGAGTTTCCATATAAGTTGACTCATAATACACTTTAGAAATGTTATTGCCTCGATATTCCAGCAACATTTGGATGTTCACGATTACCTTGTGTGTCTATCTTTGTGTAATGCATACACACATAGGTCAAAAATATCTAAGTTGTTTATTCATGTAATTATACAATCATGTACATATACATATATCATGTTTCAATGCATGCTCAATTAACTTTCCGGGTATGTATTCTTATGCATAGATCTTGACTATTAAATTCCATATTTTATCCATTATGAGTTGATTTATCAAATTAGCTCCAACTTGGTATCATAAAACATTACAAATCACTTATACATGCTACCATATACAATGTTAATGAATCTCTCCACTATACAAAATAATGTATGCTTATACCCTAAGACCATTCAAACATTACAGCTTGTATACTATCATTTTACAATCAGGTTTATACTTTTAAGTAAGCTTGATTTACTCCAATTTCATCAACCATACATTTCATTTCTCCTTGTACATTTTCATGATCAAATAGCCTTTTATACCACACACAATTGTTACTTTAAATCTGAAAATTTCAGCAAGCTAGATATTTTAATTCACCAAATTTTTTCTAGCAATATGTATTTGTACATTTACTCAATTCTCATTCATAACTACCCTATGTTCTTCAATGCTCATTCATCCTTTATACACATTATACATGTACTTAAGATCATATTTGCATTAAAATAACACATTTATTCCTTTAACACATCATAATTTCCAGCTTTTAATATAACCACATCAAAATAGTCCATTATTTAGTTTATGTCGTCAATTAACTACATATCCTTATCCTGCTCTAAACCAATTAATCAAGAAATAATATAGGCTCATTACTAGCCTTAATTAAGTCCAAATACACCAATATGGATTAAATTTCTTAGCTAGTTCGGCATGTACACAATGCTGAAATTAAAGTTCCAAAATTCGTCATCAACATCACTAATGTATGTAACTTTACTTTCTTCGTTACTTCACGAATTTTACAAGCTTAGAGACATCACTAATACTTGAAATTTTCTAGATTTCATGTCCTTTAAAGTTACTTCATTTAAAGTTAATTTAACTTCCATATTGGTTACACTTGGGCTCACAAAATTCTGCGCACTTTTTTCTTTACCATTCACTTTTTACAATCACACCTATAGCCCTAATTTTTCTATATTTGAAAACACCTTTATATCACTTATATTTAGCATGAATTCCTCATCAATTATACTTAAAATTCCAACTTAAATCATCCATAAAACTGCCCATAAGCTATTGTTTTTGTACATCCAAAAATAGGATAGAAAAGTAACCAATTCATTTTTTTCAGCACATCGTTAACACCACTAACTCATTCAATCCATCCCTAATTAGCCGTAATAAAATTACGCTAACATATACCACAATAGGTTAGTTTTTTTACTTACGTGATTAGCTTGAATG
Source organism: Erythroxylum echinodendron (assembly GCA_027575705.1). NCBI lineage: Eukaryota > Viridiplantae > Streptophyta > Magnoliopsida > Malpighiales > Erythroxylaceae > Erythroxylum > Erythroxylum echinodendron. The sequence continues at coordinate 30,201,807 of JANZXR010000004.1, read as the reverse complement.
CCACCTCAAATGTCAAGCTTGCTTAGTCTCACTTGCATGCAAGAACATTTCAAGAACATTAAAGGGGTATAATGGGTTCGTCCATGACTAGAACAAAATGACAGAAATATATGTCACAACGTTTTGCCTCTATAGCTATCTTTAGGATGGATTTGCATAGGTTTTAAGGTGGTGATGTACAGAACTAAGGCAGAAATTCAAAGGTGTGAGTTAGGTGTAGGTTTTGGCAATGAGAGGGAGGAGATGGAGAGTATACGGCCAGAAAAATGACAAAAGAAAATGACCATGGAATGTATAAGTCATCTGGTGTAAGATGAGTGTTCCTTTTTTTTTGTAAAGGACACTTGTCATGTATTAAAGTAAGATACATGTCCCCTCTTTAGATGGTACACATGCCCTTTATGACTGCCATATGTCACTTAATTCTCTAAGTCATATGTCACTCATTTCATAGGCTTAGTCATCCCAAATCTTCACATGTCAACTTGTCTTGCCACTTGATTTTTTTAATAAACCAAAATACAAGACATTAGAAATGCACAATCATGTTAAATTCATTTTGTAACTTTCATACCCCAGAACATGTCAATTAAGTACATATAAAACCTTTGTCACTTCGTTTTCATATTTCTAAATCATGATTCATATGTGTATGATAATATTATGCATGTGAATCAAATCATAAAATCATATCCTAAATGCACCAAATTAATTCTATAATGATGTAACTCATGTTACTTTGTATATTATTCATAAATGAAAGCTTCTAACACTCTAAACCTCAGTAGTTTTGGAGACCGACTATTACAATTTTTGTGGATGATTATGAGTTACATATGAGTTACATCAAGTGTATATTAAGTTTGCTATTATAATTAAAACTTATTTCTTTTGTCCTATCAAAATTCTTATGACTAATAATGCCAAGAGTATAAAAAATCAACATTATCTCAGTTTTTATCTTAGAATAGGACCATTGTTTAGTATTCTTACCTAAGTATCTCCCAATAAATGAATGAGTAAAATGTAAACATAGAAATATCTTAGATAATGTTCGAGCCCTTCTCATTTCATCTTCTTGTCTAGAATCTTGTTTTGGGGAAGCAACTCCCACTTCTATCTACACTATCAATTAGATTCCTATTGCTACCATTAGTAACTTTTCTTTTTATGAATTCTTGTACAATCAACTCCTAATTATCATTCTCTCTATGTCTTTGAATGTGTTTGCTTTATACTTCTCCATCCTCATGAATATACAGAACTTGAACCTTGAACCGGATTTTGTTTTTGGATAGGGTATTATGTGGAACATAACTATTATAGGTATTTTGATCCTATTTCAAAATGCTTTCAAATTTTCCATCATTTCTAATTACAGGAATATAAGATATCTCTACTCTATCACCAGTTCTTCTCCATCTCCTTATGTTGTTGTGTCTTTCTTCTCCATCTCCTTATGTTGTTGTGTCTTCATCACCTCCTATTCCTCCTCTTCCTACTCAAATAAGAAAACCCAATGTTATTCTTCTTGATTATCCTTGTTTTGTTGCTATTACTTCTTAATGCTTATAACAAAACTAATACTAACCCTCTTTAATAAAAAGTAATGACAGAAGAACTAAAAACTCTTACACGCACTCACACTTGGGATTTAATTAATTTACTACCAGACAAGTATGTTATTGAATGTAATTAGGTTTACAAAATTAAGACTAAAGTTGATGGATCTATAGAACAATACAAGGCTCACTTTGTAGCTAGGGGTTTTATTGATTATGAAGAAACATTTGTATTTGTAGCTTGCATCTTCTTTGTATTATTTCTATTAAACAATGGAAAATGCTCCAAATGATCTAAAAATGTGTTTCTTAATGATAACTTATATGAAAAAGTTTATATGTAACTCCTCCCGATTATGATCATCTTCCTAATGAGGTTTGTCGTCTTTGAAAAGATCTATATGGCTTAAAACAAGTCCTTTGAGCTTGGTTTGCTAAGTTCATCTCAACTATTAGTGAGATTGGTTTTCACTCTAGTCCATATGATCATGCTTTTTCCATTCGTTAAACTGATACGGGATGCATTCTCTTTCTTCTTCGTGTAAATGACATGATAATTACTTGCAGTGATTTACAAGACATCAATAATCTCAGATCGTTTCTCAGCACTCAATTTAAAATAAAATATCTTGGACGGACATCTTAATTATTTCCTTGCTCTAAAAGTGTTATTCATCTGAACATTATTGATAAGAAAATAGTCGGTACCCAAGGCTAATTCCAACTTTTATGTTATTAATGGGACCCCTCTTCATGATGATGATCTTTATTGCCGGCTAGTCGGGAGATCACCTATGCAATCAATTAGTTTATATCTGCTTCTTACACCTTTCATTTTGCGGTTATTCTCCGTACTTTTTGCCACAACAAAATTACTCGATCGCTTCCCTAGTTCTTCCTCTCTTGAACAAAGAACTTATTCCAATATTGATTGAGCTAATGATCCTATCGACCATCGCTCAATGACCAACTATTTTTTCCTTCTCGGTGATTCTTTAATTTCCTCATTAAGTAAGAAACAAATAGTAAATTTTCAGTTTATTACTAAAGCAAATATCAAATTCTTACTGACACTTTGAACTTCTTCAACTTCGATGATCACTCTTAAGGTATGAGCATTGTACATTCTTCTCCTACTATTTTACAATGTGATAATTACAGTGTTATCCAAATCGCACAGTAATATTTTTCATGAGCCTGCCAAATATAGTTAAAATTATTTTCATCTTATACAAAATTATGATCTTGTTTGCAATCTTCAATTAATTGATTCCAGTTTGAAGAGCACGTTAGTATATGAACTTTAATACACGTACATGCGACTTAACACGTTGTCAAGTCAAAGACGTCTTCAATTTTGACCTTAGGTTATATATTACGTTATTATATTTTCTAGCGTTATATATATATATATATATATGTACTTTGTATTCAATAAAAAATACATAGATAACATTATTTCTTCCTCTGTTTACAGATGGCATATCCCACTTTTATTAATTGAAATGACAAATTGATAATAATAAACACCTAATATATTAAAAATTTTACATAAATAAAACTTTACGAAAATTTAAAATACCATCAGTATAAAAACTTATTAAATGTTCTAAATTAAATTTATATTAAAAAATAAATTAATTTATGATATAAAAGTTAAGGTCCAAGTGGCACATTTTGCCAATTGTATTAAAAATATCTCCCTTTCACTACTCAAATGGGTGAAGGGACACCACTTTTCTGCTTCAACTTACGTTACATCGCGTACAGCTACCAGAAATAAGACGATCCACTCTTACGCGTGCAACACTTGGATTCAGAATCGGATTCCACACACTTGACTAAATGTCGATTCTGCTTGTTGCAAGAAAGTCCATATCACAAGTGACGCGAGCTCCAAAAAAAAACAAACAAGTATATATATTTAACCATCCTCTAATGGTTCTCTGCTTAGCTCTAAATTAACCTCAGACCAACCCAGCTGCCCTGAGAGCAACCTTGAAGTCTTCATCGCTGTTCCATGAAGATACCTGAATTATACCAGAAGTAAAAGAAAATTAAGCGATGATACAAAAAAGTTTTGACTAAGATCATATGTACAACTTTTAGGGAAAAAACAAGAAACATTACAAAAAAACTCGAAACATGGATTGAAATAGGAGCCATCATCAAAATCTAGTTCTACAGCAAGATCTTAAAGAATCTATTTGACCTCTCCATACTCAAAAAGCAACAATAGAAGAAACATTCAATAACCCATGGCAAGATTTCAACATTACCTCGGTCACATGAATGTCAAAATATTTCTCAATCTTTTTCATGATCATGTTGTCCTTATCAGTCATTAAGAAATTGAAAACTGCACCTGCAGGAGCCAACGAACCATTTTTAATCAAATAATTTACTAGAACGAAATAATACCACTCGTTTCTCAGTTACAAGTACAGGCCACACACAACATATAAAAAGAAGCAGATGAAAAAGAGAACTTCAAGCATCGTATCTAAAAGTCCCATTATCAAATATATAGAGGTTTGTAGTAACCATAGTTTTTTTTTTATAAAAGAACTTGCCTTTACTACCAAATCGTCCAGCTCTACCAATCCTGTGCAAGTACACCTCATAGTGAGGCTCATCAGGAGTTTCATACTTCACAGGCAGATCAAAATTGATCACCAAATTAACCTGCATATGAGTGATGATATCTGTAATTGTCAGTTTAAGCAACAAAATTACAAATTCATATTACAGCCATCTGGAACACTAGAAAATGTACCTGTCTTTGGTCAAAACCTCGAGCAAGAAGGTCAGTTGAAATGAGAACTTGCGTAAGTCCATCCTTGAATTCTTTAACTATCTTGTCTCGGTCTTCATGAGTAAGGGCACCATGTATCGTTGTGACCTCATAGCCCAAATCAACAAGTGCCTTGTGCAACATACTAGCACTACGTTTTGAGTTCACAAATATGATGGTTTGTCCCAAGTTCTCCCCAAATTCAAGGATTCTATCTTTTATCACAAGAATTTTGGAAAGCTCATCAGGACAATTTACTTTATATTGCTTTACAGACTCCAGTGAAAGTTCTTCCTTCTTCACAAAAAGTTGATTGAAATCTTTAACAGTCTTCGACACAAAGTTCTTGACAGCCTCATCAAATGTTGCAGAGAAAAGAAGAACCTAGAAACAAGTCACAGACTCAGAATTGTAATTTACACATGAATGATCAGCTCTTGCCTCTTCCATTCATTGTTCTCTATGCATATTCTTTTTCCTCTTTTGTTTTTGGTAAATGCCTCAACAATAGGGAAACATTTGCATCAGATAATTGGGAATATGTCAACAAAGAAATAATCTTATTATGTTGGGAGCTCAACAAACCTGACACTTAGTATTGGACTTCTCTATATCCTTCATTATCTTCATGGAGTCATCTTGAAACCCATCCTGCATCAATTGCATCTTAATTAACAAAAAAATCTGCAATCGGTAGAGAAATCCAAAACCAATCGAGGTAGCAGGAAAAAATTAGCAGACACTTCCCTAACACATGGCATTTACAGCATATTGATGCTTAAAACCAACATCACCAATAAAAATATAACTGACGTAAATTTTGTGGTAGCAACCACTTGTGATAGTATCTGCTTAAAATTACATTTATATAAACTAATTATGATATTAAACCAATCTAGCACATAAGACATTTAATATGGTCAGGGAGGAATAGGACCCAGATTTATTAACATCGATTGTTCCTTTGCAGTAAAAATCTAAAAGCACAACAAAAATTTAAAGAAACATAGCCAACTAAAACAGTAAGCGTCAAACAATATTATCACCAATATCTTTCGATTTAGATGTCCCATCAATGGTCAAATTTAACTGAAAGAGAAATATAAGTGCCGAGCAACAGAAAAAAAACAACCAATTATAATAAGTAATATACATAAGAACCAAATCAAAAATTTAATGACCTAAATGATTATAGTAGCATATGTACCTTGGCTAACATGTGATCAGCCTCATCAAAAACAAGAATCTTCAAATCAGTAACACTCAATTTCCTCAAAGACATTAGTCTCTTAACTGTACCAGGAGTGCCAATCACTACATGTGCAAAAATGGGTGGACGAAACTTGGATCTTTCTCCACTTGTATTGTCCATAGGTACAGCACATTCAGAAGTTATTTGAGTGTAAACTCCCATTTTCTGAAGAACTTCTAAATTCTGCGAGGAATATTTGTTACCATTAAACCACAATCTTAGGTTTCAGATTAACAGCCCAAGCTTCACCAATTCTCAGAACTGAAAAAAAAAATTCCATCTGAAAGAAGGGATATAAAAACATCAATGCAACAAATATTCTTCGTGCAGAGTAAGCATTTTTTTGAAGTTTAGTAACTTTGACAATCTTAGATGGATAAGCAGGTGTGTTATTTAGAACCTAAGCATGAGCAACAGTTTCCAAGACAAACTGTGACATATATTACATCCCCACAATTATTAAAAGGCGCCCTTCTGTGGCCCTCTATCATGAAAAGGAAAACAATCAAGAGAATTGTATGCACGAGAAAGTGGGAATAAAACCCTCACCTGAATTGATAACTCTCTTGTAGGACAAATACAAAGAGCTTGTGTTCTCTTGAGTTGTGGATCAATCCGACTCAACATACCAAGAACAAAGCAGGTGGTTTTACCAGAACCATTATGAGCTTGTGCGACCAAATTTTTGTAAGGAGGAGTCAAGATCATAGGAAGACTAATCGCCTGGATTTTACTTGGTTTCTGAAATTTCATCTCCACATATAAACCCTTTAACAGCTCGGGTGACAAGTTTAACTCTTCAAATGTTGCTGCTGAACTGTAGGGAGTATCACCAGCGGTAACCTATGCCCCAAAAAAAAAATCCAGCTAAAGAAACTCTAGCATTTGTTACACAAGCTCAAAAATCATAATCTAGCCATTCCAAAAGAAATTTTCAATGTCTACACGTTTGTATGCTAAGTTATGCAATTTCAGGATAAATAAAGTGAATTTTAAACCATTGAACCTGCTTATTAGTCCCAACTTGATTACTAAGACCTACTTTGGTTATCATTTTTATGACCTTTCTCTAAAAAGTATGCCGCCTAGAATTAAGGTATCATATAAGCACGTTACTTGTTGTGCTATTCTCTTTCGAACAGAGAGGCCATTCAACCTAGCTACATATATGAGTGCAAAGAAAAAAGAATTAAGGACTCACAGTTGCTCATATTTAAAACTAATAATTTCACGTATGCAAATAAAAGAATTTTGAGAAGAAGAAAAAGCTGTCACACCCAGATAGTCAAAATCCATCATTCTATAATACAAACCTAAACAACAATTTTGTATATTCACTACTGCAATTTGCAAAGTAAGAGAGAAAAACAAAAGCAAAAGGAAGAGAAAATCTTACGGCTCGTATCCTTGAGTCGTCTGGGTCATCGAGAAACTTATTAACCTTCTTCTCATCGGCGATACTCAATTCGTCGACTTTCAACTGAGAAACGGCTTTATCTTCAGATTTGTTCCCATCATCGAGGCTTGGATTTTCCTCTTCCTCTTCTACCTCGTCTCCCCATGATCTCTTGACCTGTGTAGGTTTGGTCTCTGGCACCGACGTGGTGGAATCGGCCATTTGTTAATAAAGCGTCTTCTAGTTCTACACCCACCCAATTTGAAAGCCTTTATAAGTAGAGGCTTCTGGTTTTTATAATAAAGACGGCGATGATATTGGCGGTGCGTCAACACAACGCAGCTTTGCCTTTGCGTCTCATGACTTGTCTTGACTGTTGCGTGTGGCCAAGTAATGAACTACAATTACTTGATATTTTTGATAGGGCTCGTTGGATTAGTTATTGGTTGCTGTAAGTACAATAACATTACTAATTACTTTTCTATTTGATGCTAATTATTAATTACTCTATTGGTTTGAAATTGGACATGACAAAATGTAAGTTCATTATTCCTTGTTAAGTAATTAACAGGCCAAGTATAAAATAGCATGTAAATAATCGTAACGCTCGATCTGTGTTTTAGTGCTATCTTATGGTATGCAATTGACGAGGGGCGGAGGACACGTGTCCGTATTCTGTCGCTAAGTTCTGGCTACAAAGTACAAACTACGCCTGTAAACGCTGAGGCAGGGAGAAGGTGTGAAGCGTTTTCTGGTGCAACTTTGAAGCAGTCTTTTAGCCTTTATATGTGGACCCCACAACGTTTTCCCGCTTCCATTTTCGCACCTTTTCTTTTAATTTTACACACGTGCGGCTGTTGCGACTGTGTCCCGTGACGTTTTCCAACTTACGGGTTCGTAAGAATTTGCATCTTTCTAATCCAATCTCTACACGAGGAGGGGCAGTGGAATTACTCCCCAAAAACGCGCGTGGAAGTGGCTCCCACCATATGCATCCAATAGTGAACGGCTCAACCTCCTTGCGTCCATGCAAAATCTCTCCTCCTCGCCACCGTACCAGAACACTCCCAACCCCCCGTCTCTCTCTCTCCTGATCAGTCTCTATCTCAAATTCTCAGTCTCACACAGAATTTCACTTTTTATTTACTCCCATTAATAACCTCTCTCTTCTATAACCCCTACAAAATTCTCTAGAACAAAAAAAACATTTTAAGAAAGAAAATAGAAGGCTACCCTCTCTCTCCCGGTTGTTTGGTTCAGTTTTGGAAACTGCATTTTCTCAATCCGAGTAACCGATCACAATGGCAGCTCCTTCGACTGTTCTGACAGCCGCACCGGCGTCGTTGTACGTCGGCGACCTACATCCCGACGTTAATGACGCTCAGCTATTCGACGCGTTCTCCGAGTTCAAGAGCCTCACGTCCGTACGTGTCTGTAGAGACTCGTCCTCTGGGATGTCACTCTGTTATGGTTACGTCAACTTCGTATCTCCTCAAGACGGTAAATGTTGCTCTTGCGATGATCGTCTTTCGAGATAATGCTGATGATTCTCTTGGTTGGCTTTGCTCCTTTCTTTTGTTACTTTCTGATTTCTCTGTTCTGTTCGCGGGGAAAACGAGAAAGGAATTGGAATATTTGGAGCTGGTTTTGACAATATGGTTTTTAGGCATCTGTTTGCTTGGTTGTAATTTGCTTAATGCAAGCGAGGGAAGTGGAGTTTAGAATTCGACCTTATCAGATTTGTTTGTTTTTCATCATCTTGTAAGCTGTTAATCAGCAGTTAGATTTCATCCTTTTTTTAATGGATTTTCACTATAGAGGCACGACGCATATCTTTCTTGGCATAAATCGGAAGTAAACAATCAATTTATTTTACTTTTCTATTCCATGGACTGTTTGTGTTTTTCTTCGATGCGAAATTTTATGTTTGTGTGTTCGGCTGCCATGGAGTTGCATGGATGGGTAATTAATCGTTAAGGAATATATGCAATTGTACATCAGACGAGCAGTAGGATTACTTTAGTTATTTTCATGAAGCTTCTTGATTGCCTGTTTGCTGAACAATAGTCAAAGACCTTTCCTGGTTTAAACTATCCGAACCTTCTTTTAGCTTTTCATATTTTTCTTCTCTTTCGGTGTATACTTTTTTATGCTTCTTGTAATTTTGATATTGCTCTCTGCATTGAATAGCCATCCTAGCAATTGAGACAAAAAATCATACTGCCATCAAAGGAAAATTGATAAGGGTTACTTGGTCGCACCGTGACCCTGATGCAAGACAGAGTGGGATAGGAAATGTGTTTGTTAAGGTATTCCTATTTGCCTTTTATAATATATAATAGTGTTTGAACTAACATTTGGGTTTTGTATCTTATATAATCATATTTATTGACATGGCATGTTCGTGGCAGAACTTGAGTGAATCTATCGACAATGTTGGCCTGCAAAATTTGTTTTGTCAATTTGGTAAAATTATATCTTGCAAGGTTGCCACTTTTGATGATGGGAAGAGCAAAGGTTATGGTTTTGTTCAGTTTGAGTCAGAGGAGTCAGCAAATACTGCAATTGAGAAACTTAACAGTAGCACTGTTGGTGACAAGCAGATGTAAGTGTACATTTGTCTTCTTCAAATCTGAGTACTTTTCCAAATTTAAACGGTTCGTTCTTTATGCCATTACTGTCAACTTGAATCTTTAGCACGTGTGTTAGGCTTTTTGTATTTAATTGGCCGCTAACTTGATTTTTTGGCATTGTTTTGTCAAGATTCCCTGTATTTGTTTAGCACGTAACTTAAACTTTTGGTGTAGATATGCTGGAAAATTTGTCAAGAAGAGTGACCGTGTTATGTCTAATGCTGATGCGAAATATACGAACTTATATGTTAAGAACTTGGATCCAGATGTCACTGAAGAGCTTCTGCAGGAGAAATTTGGTGTGTTTGGGAAAATTGCTAGCCTAGTGATTGCGAAAGACGAAAATGGGACATCAAAAGGATTTGGTTTTGTGAACTTTGATAAACCAGATGATGCTAGACGAGCTTTGGAGGCAATGAATGGATTGGAAATGCGTATGTACTATTTGTATCCCTTTTGGTATTAAATGAGGATAGTTAACAGCTGTTAAAAGCATTAAAGTCTGCATTTCCATTTTCTCAACCATTCAGTATGTTGGGTATCTGTGGAGCAGGTTCAAAGGTTCTTTATGTAGGAAGGGCACAGAAGAAAGCAGAGCGAGAACAGATTTTGCGCCGTCAGTTTGAGGAGAAACGTAAGGAGCAGATCTTGAAATACAAGGTAGTTCTACATCTGATTTCCTCTCTCAATTTACTAGTGCTTGTGGAATAGGAGGGATTTTAGTTCATCTTCTACAAGATGCCATTTTGCTGAATATAGGTATAAGCATGAGTTTTAATTTTTCTGTACTTGTAGCATAGCTAAATAAAAACACAAAGCATACTTTGGGAAGAATTATCAATTACTTATCGTATGTGTCATGTTGGGTTATTTTATGATGAGAAACTGACTCAATGTGGTCTTTTTCTAAAAAGTTGATAAATTGGAAATGAAGAAGCTCTCCAAAAAATATCTCTTTCAAAATATTGCTATTGAGACCGACTTGTGGAATTATGGGAGTCTTTTTTTATTTAATAAAAATATTTGGTCCTGAATTCGCTGGTTTTAAGGTTTTTTAATATTCTTCAATTTTAGGGCTTGAATGTGTATGTCAAAAACATTGATGATGATGTCACTGATGAAGATCTAAGAGAACACTTTAGCCAATGTGGCACAATAACATCTGCAAAACTCATGAGAGACGAGAAAGGAATAAGCAAGGGGTTTGGATTTGTCTGCTTCTCCTGCCCTGAGGAGGCTAGTAAAGCTGTTAACACCTTTCATGGTAAGATAAGAAGTTTGCATACATGACAGAGGCTTGGAAATTTTATTTAGTAAAATTTCATCTAGATTTGTTTGCACGCAGATATATTTAAGTTTTGAAAAATAAATTAAAAAAAAAGTAAAGGCCTCAAATAATAAAGGAAATCATATTGTCTAATGTCTAAATTTAGCCTTAAAACTTTATGACAAATCCAGTGAACTCCCAAGTAGAATACTGCATCATGTGCATTACTCGGAACTTGATGAAATGGAAGCTCAAAAGCATGAAAGAAAACCTTTCAAACTTTTTGAGTAAGCATTCATCGTAGATAAGGATTGCTTAACAAGCCACAGATACATAAGTTAATAATAAGCTATCAAAATAACAAATTTTTTGAAGTTGTTGATAATCTCTGATACCCAATCGTTTCACAGGATTCATGTTTCACCGGAAACCATTATATGTGGCCATTGCTCAAAGGAAGGAGGACAGACAAGCACGGTTGCAGCTAGAATATGGACATAGAATGACTGGGCTAGCTACACCTTCCAGTGTCTTGCCTGGTGGATATCCTCCTCTTTACTATACAGCTCCTTCTGGTGTTGTATCACAAGTACCTCCCCGACCTGGGCTAATGTACCAGCCTCTGGGTATGGGGCCAGGATGGAGGACCAATGGTTTTATGCCCCCAACCAGACCAACGTTTCAACCAGCAGTGCCTGTTGTAAGGACTTGCAGCTTGGCTTATGAATCAAGCCTACTCCTAGCCATAAAGTCTCATGTCTTATTAGATTACTGTCTTTTTCAATTTCACGTCCCATGTATACACGTGTTCTTGGAACTTCAAATTACAATCGGGCTTATTTGAGCTTCCATGAAATTTTGTTACAGATGCCAAATAGTCATAGGCAAAGCAGGCAAAGCAGGGGAAGGTTCAACAGTCAGATACTTCCTCAGGCTGGTGCTAATCCCATTCCATTCATGCCCCGGCCCTCTCTGTCACTGGCTGCTTCAAAAGATCCAATTGACCAGGTCTTGGTTTTTCCTTTTTCATATGCTGCAAATTCATTGATCATACCATTTGATGCTCTTGTTTTTTCCTTTTGATGCTCGTAAGAGATGAACTTGTACCTGCATAATGCTGAATTGTAATCTTGTGATCATTTATAGATTATAAAGTAAGACGTTACAATTCCTATGATCTAAAGTTGTGCCTTACAGTTTCTATAGAGCTGTTATAGTTGCTTTGAAGAATGATGGATGCCCTCTATATGAAGCAATCATTTTCTGCTAAAATCATCAGTAACTCTTAACGTTATTGGATAACATTAACGGGATGTTAGTAGTTGTTTTGCCCACTCAAAACTTCCACCCTTTCTTGCATACAACATTTGCTCAAGTATGAGCTATATATATGCAAAACAACTAATATGGATTTGTAATAATTGTGTTGTGCATTGTATTCTTTTATTCAATTCGGTTGCAGCGGGGTGGTCAGACAAAGTATGTGCCAAGTGGTGGTCGTACAAGTGAATTGAGCAAAGGATCTGGAGCCGCATCTGCTGCTTCTAATACGGTTAGAGCTTTGTCACAGGGATCAGATATGCTGAGTAGCATGCTTGCTGCTGCCTCCCCTGGGGAGCAGAAACAAATTCTTGGAGAGCGTCTCTACCCTCTTGTTCAGAAGCACAAGGTACTTGCCATAGATTAATAATTCTTTCTAAATACTAAAAGGCTTTTTTGGCAACTACTTTGATAAATTTGAGGTGTTAAAAATTTCGGGTTCCTTAGGAGGCTGTGGTGGAATACACCAGGAAAGTTTAATTCAGATGTAGTTCATGATGGAAGGGGGTTCCTTTTGCTTCTAGTGGAGGAAGTGAAGGGTTATCTCCCAAGTTGAATAGAATATTTTGTGCTCTATATAATGTCGGTGAATACTTTTACATGTGTACACTCATAGACTTGATTTGTTAGATGTCATGATTATATGGATTAGTGTTTTCATGCAAATTATCAAGATGAAGAGACCAACCCTAGCTAATTGTGTTGATTTACATTTACGTGCAGCCTGATCTTGTCGCAAAGATTACTGGAATGCTTCTAGAGATGGACAATTCGGAACTACTTCTGTTGTTAGAGTCACCAGAGTCTCTGGCAGCGAAGGTGGAGGAAGCTGTGCAGGTACTCAAGATCTCCAAGACAAAAGTACCTAGCCAAGACAACCTTCATTCAAGTTACCTGTCTACTGAGGTCGCCGTCAACTAATAGTAAGAGGGTTGGCAAATAGACTTTATGAAGGATAGGTCTTCTGGTGCAGCTGAGCTTCTTAAGAGCCCAGGTTGTTTCTTTTCTTTTCTTTTTGATGCTTGAGATTTGAGATGAACAAATCATCTCTCACCTAGCTTTGGGAAACTTAAAAGCTTTTATTCCATGTCATATGTTTTTGTTCCTTTTTGAAAGATCTCAACTTGCTACTGGTAAGCCTATAGGATAGGTTGATGAATTCTTGCAATAGGTTAATTATATTATACTCTCTTGGTATCTCACCTTTTCTCATTTAAATCTTTATATTTTGAAAATTATCATTCTCTCTTTTTTTTTTTTGTAGTATTGGTTAGTTATTCCATAATTCTTTTCATCATAGTTTTTGTCATCTATTTATAATTCTAAAACAATACTGCATTATTATTTAAGAATTTTAATACTATATTTTCAGATTAAAAATTAAAGAAATATGATAAGGAAGCTAGTGTGATAATTAAACAATATCGTAATATCATAAAAGAATAAGAATAGTTTTTTAAAAAAAGTTGTAGAACTTAAACAACATGAAGACAAAAAGAAGACACTAAATCGTAATTACCTTACCACATCTAGGTAACAGGTTTGTATATTGCTTTGTTTAACTAGGACACGTTTAAGACTTCAGATGTTGTTGTGCAATTTTTGTGCTTCTTTCAACAATTATTTCAATGTGTTCTATTAATCTTTTATTTATTATCCTGCTCTTGGAATGACGTCGATGAAATGCAGATCCCAATTATGTATTATGTCTATCTAGGTACCTCCTCTCCTACTTGATAGGAGGCCAGAATTATCTTATCTGGAGAACGAGTCATGTAGAATGATTAGATAAACGATTCATCAGGTGCAATTAGACTTGTACCAATGTTGTTGGTCGACGATAACGGGCATAAGCTAGCCTTGTTTACACGAGAAAATCGTTCTACTTCAATGATTTGTTCATTATCGTTTGTCCACTCTAATTTTTGTCTTCCTTGAATCAGTGATGTTTACCATTACCCTCAGGATTGTTGAACAAGTGACATATAATAATAAAATTTTAGTATAGTAGTTAGTAGATTGTTGGGGTAGAAACTTGGGGTGGTGATCCAAGGAAGGAAAAAAATGCGTAGGAATTGTAGTGGAGCATGTTTATCCTCCACAATTCATTTTCCATCATTTCAATGAGCCAGCCACCCGCAGAACCAAAGCAGAAACAAACTAAAAATTACTTTCCCATTTCATAAAAGACAACGTGCCTTTTTCTCTTAATCAACGATGCCACAACTCCTTTTACTTTTTTCATAACAAAAAGCAAGCATCTGATTCCACTCAATAATTTGGGAATCCCTTTTTCCTCGTTAGACTAATCCTCGAATTTATTCCATATTTCTACTTTAGCTATGTGAATATTCAAAGAACATGCTCCTTCATTCTCACATAAAGCTGACTCCGTAAATTAAACCAATCTTTTTTTAAGAATTTAAATAATTTTCATTACCCATTGATCCGCCCAAACAACATGATAAGAGTTCCATGAAAACAAGGATTTATTTACTTATTTATTGACTGGGTCCTGACAATTCCTCCCTTAAACTGAATGCTAAGCATTTAGTTTATGTCACTCTCGAAACAGACTCTTAACAAATCACGCATTCAACTTGCAAGGTTTTGACATCGCATTAGCTAACTGTTCTTGACTACTGCAATAAACCAATTCTATTGTACCAGCTTTTGTAAGCTCTCAAAGAAAAGAACTCGTACATTTCCTCCCTTCTTATAGAAAATTCCAAACTCAAATGTTCCTTTTAAATATCTTAAGATCCTTTTCGCTAATTGCAGATGAAGCTAAGTAGGATTCTCCAAATACTTGCTAATAATACTTGTTACAAACATCAAGTCTGGTAGAGTGACTGTCAGGTATATGAGGCTTCCTACGATCTCTTTGAAATTAGTCTTATCAACTTTTACTCCTTCTTCTTCTTTCCTAAGTTTAAAACCAAGGATAATAGGATTTTGAACTGAATTGCTTTGATCCATTCCAAACCTTTCCAGCACATCAAGAGCTTTTTTGTTATTTTGGTTAATGAAGATTCCATCTGATCTTTGCATGACTTCAAGTCCTAGGAAATATCTCATCTTACCAAAAGATTAGTCATGTCAAACTCATGCTTCATTGAGTATTTAAAATCTTTAAACATTAGTTCATCATTTCCTATAAAAAGAAAGTCATTAACATACAAACTTACAATTAATATGTTACCATCCATGCTTGTCTTAATGAAGAGAATGTGCTTATAGTCACATTTTTTGAATCCATCCTTCATGAAATAAGTCTCTATGCGACTATACCAAGCACATGGTACTTGCTTAAGCCCATAATGGGCTTTCTTCAACTTGTAAACTTTTTGCTCATCCCTTTTTGTATGTAACCACAGTGTTGTTCTATAAAGACATTTTCATTTAATTCTCCATATAGAAAGGCAGACTTCACTTCCAATTGATGAAGAGGCCTTACTTTTTTAGCAAAGAATGCGACAACCAAGCGAATTGTATCCATTCACACCACTAGAGCGAAAATGTTCGTATAATCTATCCCGTATTGCTAATCATACCCCTTTACTACAAACCTTGCCTTGTGTTTTTCTATTTCTCCTTGTTCGTTGGGTTTAGTCTTGTAAATCCAATTTACTCCAACCTTTTTGGCTCTTTCAGGTAATTCAATTAACTCCCAATTGTTATTCTTTTCTGTCGCTTATATTTTAGTATTCATAGCTCTCCTCCATATTTCACTTTTCATAGCATCTTCATAACAAATGGGATCAACACCTGCAAGCATGAGAAAATTATTAGTTATGCCATCTTCAGAAAAATTATTTGTTGTTTCATAGTCTTTCATCCAAATTGGCGGTCTTCTATTCCTCCTTTCATTTAAGGGAGTTGCGCTACCTTTGTTATTAGGAGGATTTTCTTTTGAATATGCTCTTTTGTCTGAATCTATTTCTTCTAAGCCTACCACATCAATATCAGATTGATGCATTCCTTCAACCATTTCCTTCATCCCATTCAAGATCACCCAAAATGACATCTTCATAGTTATTATCCCATTCCCATTTTCTATCTTTGTCAAATACTACATCCCTGCTAATTATAATCCTTTGTGAAATTAGATCATAAGTCGATATGCCTTTAATTCCTCAATAACTCCAAGTAAGACACACTGCATGCTTTTATCATCCAGCTTACTTCTTGTATTATTAGGCACACGAACATGAGATACAACCAAAAACTCTAAAATAATGAATTGAAGGCTTGACTCCACTTCAGGCTTCTTTTAGTGTCTTATTTTTTTATCGCTAATGTTGGAATGCAATTCAAGACGTGTACTACCCCATTTAGTGCCTCTGGCTAAAGAGTTTTGGGAATATTTTTTCAAATAGCATACTGCAAACCATATGTTAGATTAATTTAATAATTATAAGAGTATCCCATATTACTTTATTTGATTCTAATATAAAGTGAGCCCAAAATAATGATTATTGGGAAAGAAAATTAGAGTCATTAGGGTTACTTAATAAAGAAACCCTTCCCTGTCCCTTCAATCTTAAGAAACATTTACAGATATAAAAACACATACGATCTTGCACCATTGAAAAGAACGAAGAAAGAAAAGAAAGTGAGAGTGGATAAAGTTTTTATGTAAATAATGAATTTGCTAGTAAGAAGAGATTACGCGAGTATGGATTAAGGTTAGGATTTCTCTCTTTCTTTATAGCACTAATTTTAGGCTTTGAAGGTGTTGAATTAATTGTGTTATAAATGTTCTTAGATAAATTCTATGCTTGTAATACTGTTTAGATTGTTAAAGCTTAAATCTTACATATGGTATCAGAGCAGATTATGACACTTTGATTTGCATTAGAATTAACTCTAAAATTATCGGTAACAATTAATATAACTTTAAGGTAATAGAAGATTATTTGTTGTTTTTGCTATAATCTTGTTTCTCGATTTCTATGAATTATTGATTGGGTTTGAATTAATTGATTTAATTCAAGTTAGGGATTGCGACAGATATAGGGTTACTGCCCAGTATACGTCTGTTGTTGGAATAACTATTAAATTGGGTTTTTTGAGACCGATATAAATCGATTCTAAAGCCTACGGTGAACCACATTTTTATGTTTCTGGGGCCTACCATTACAAATTTACCTTAATTATTTACTGTCTTTGTATGAATTCTGGAAAAGCAAAAGGACTGGTGTTAAGTACGTAGATGCATTAATTATGGTTTGACTTGTTAATTTTTAAAAGGAATAAAAGCTGAAGAGAAGACTATGTGAGTGTGTAAAATAAAGGTTTAAAGAAAAGTTTTTGTGAGACCTATGATCAAAGTTTTGTTTTTTTGTTTGCATTACTTGTTTATTGCAAATTCTGGAAGACAAAAAGTCAAATAAAAGTCAAAGCTTTTGTGAGATCACCATTAAGACATTGGAATTGTGTTGTATTAATTATTTATTGCATTTGTATGAGATCTGAAAAACGTGTTTTCTATTTCTGGAAAACAAAAGAGTTAAAAGACAAGGTTTCGTGGGGCTCACCATAGAGAGACTTTTGGTTGTGTTGTTGTAAAGCATAATATTTAGGGGTTAAAATGTATGAAAATCATCACTTCTTTGATGACAAGTCAAGAGGCTGAATATAGTTGTTAATGTATAGAGTCAATTATGTTTTAGTCTCTAGTATAGTTTTGGACTTTACAACATCATCTTTCAACATTATTATTAAATTCCAAAATTCATGTATACTTTTTAATTAAATGTTTATTGTATAGAAAGCTTGTTAATCATTAAAGTGACTTTGCTTGAAAAGATATGATGCTGATAAATGACGTAATAGATGAACTGAACAATTGAGTTTATTAATTATAATGCTAGGAGGTCTCCCAAAGATGGATGATTGCTTATAATTAATAACATTAAAGAGACTTATCAACCTAATTGGTAAACATGTTTGTTTATCCAAAGATAACATGCATACTAGCTTGAGTATGATTGATTGTTAAAGATGTCAAAAAGGGCCTGACTCGTTCGATTTTGAACCAGGTTGACCAAGCCACAGGCGGGCTATGGTCGGCCCAGTCCAGACACTGACCAAGTTCGGGCAAGCCACGGCCCGTGGACTAATCATTACTTCCAAAATAATGTTGTTTTTTCAAAAATGTTGTCGTTTTGTTATTAAAAATGACGTCATTTTGTCAAAAATAATGTCGTTTTGTTGTTAAAAACGATGTCCTGTTGTTTTGGAAGTTTTTCTTTAAAAAAATAGCGGAGCCTGCCGTGCCACGAGCCACCATGGCCCATTGACATCTCTATTGATTGTCTATCAATGTGTGTGTATATATATGTTAGCACCATCACAAATTAAGGATATGTGTTTAAGTATCACCTAAAGGTGAACTTAAATATTATATATCAAAGTTTATTATTTTCTGAATCTATTAATTGTAAGTATTGATGTGGGAGTTTGTTTTTACGTTTGCAATTTCTAGTAATTTGTTAACTATGGGCAATGGTCTGATCAAGTTCAATAAGGTAAATTATGTTAATTGGTCTAAGCAAATCCAATTTCAATTGGTTATTATAGATAAGCACCTGGCATTAGTTGTAAAGAAGCCTGCAACCATTACCGAAACCAACACCCAAGCTGAAAGGATATATTTTGAGACTTAGGAAAGGTTTAATAGTTTGAGTCTAAACTTGAAGCAATTTACAATGGTTGAAAATGTTAAGCCATCAGCGCCTCATATGGACAATACAAAGGAATTCATGATGAAAATCAAAGAGTACTAACAATCAGACATAACTGACAAGTCTATTGTAGGAAGCTTGATGAGTGAATTGACGACCAAGAAATTTGACTGGTCATATCCTATCCATGATCATGTAACAGGCATGTCAAATATGGTTGCAAAGATGAAATCAATGGGCATGGATGTGAATGAATTCTTCCTAGTACAGTTCATCATCAACTCACTTCCTCCTAAATTTGGTCAATTTCAAGTGAATTACGACACTCTGAAGGAAAAATAGAACTTTCAAGAAATCAAGGCCATGTTGGTGCAGGAGGAAAGGAGATTAAAAAAAAATTAAGGAACACTCTATTCACTTCACAGTACACAAAGTAGCTAGCAATAGAAAGGGAAAGCCAAGAAAGAAGAGCCATAAGAAAGACAAAGCCCCAATGAAGGTTAATGAGGAACAAATCCATAAAGAGCAGTGTTGTTTCTTTTGCAAGAAAGTTGTTCACCTCAAGAAAGATTGCCTTAAGATAAAGGCTTGTTCGAAAAGAAAGGTAAGTACTATGTTTCGGTATGTTTTGAATCAAATCTTATTGAGGTGCCCAATAATACTTGGTGTTTAGATTCAGGTGCAACTACTCATATGTCACATATTATACAGGGATTCCTTTCGATCCAAACCTTAAATGGAACTGAAAATTTCCTATATATGCGTAATAGAATGAAGGCACAAATAAAAGGAATAGGGATAAACAGATTGATCTTAGACACTAGTTGTAATCTAGATATTAAAAAGTGTCTTTATGTTCCTGAATGTATTAGAAATTTAGTTTTTGTTAGTAAGTTGGATCAAATAGGTTTTAATTTCAATGTTGAAAACGGTGTTTTTTCTTTATATAAACGATAGTACTATTATGGTTCTGGTACATTAATAGATGGTTTATATCGTTTCAACCTAGATGTTAATTATTCTAAATCCCTATTTCATATTGAACATAATATTGGTAATAAACGTAGTGTATATAATGAATACTCTACTTACTTGTGACATCAAAGGTTAGGCCATATATCTAGAGAAAGGGTGATGAGGTTAGTTAAAAGTAAAATCTTACTGTAAGTAGATTTTACTGATTGGGATGTATGTGTGGACTGAATTAAAGGTAAGCAAACCAAACACATATTTAAGAATTCAGCCACAAGAATTACTGAGTTACTTGAATTAATACACACTGATATATATGGTCCATTTCATATCCTACCTTGGAGAGGAGGAAAATATTTTATCACCTTTATTGATGACTATTCACGTTATTGTTATCTCTATTTACCGCATGAAAAGTCTCAATTAATGGACAATTTTTAGGTATTTATTAAGGAGGAAGGAAGGCAGTTAGATAGAAAAGTAAAAGTCGTAAGGTCTGATAGAGGTGGTGAATATTATGGTAAATATGATGAGAATGAACAATGTCCAAGTCTATTTACAAAATTTCTTCAAATTCGGGGCATTTGTGTATAGTATACGATACCCAGTACACCACAACAGAATGGTGTTGCTGAAAGGCAGAATTTTACTATTATGGAAATGGTTGGGAGTATGTTAAGATACATGAATGTACCTTTATCTTTATGGATGTATGCATTAAAGACAGCTATATATCTACTTAATAGGGCTCTTAGTAAAGCGATTCCTGTGACACCTTATGAATTGTTAACAGGTAGGAAACCTAGCTTGAGGCACCTGCATGTTTGGGGTTGCCCAATCAAATTATGAAAGGAAACTTGATGCAAAAACTATTAGTGGTTACTTCATCGGTTATCCAAAGAAGTCCAAATGGTACATATTTTATTATCCTAACCATGGTACAAGAATAATTGAGTCTGGTAATGCTAGGTTCATTGAAAATGGACAAATTGGTAGGAGTGGGGAATCATGAAAGGTGGATATTCAAGAGATTCAAGTGAAAAATCCTTCACCTAGTGTTAGGGATGTCTATTTCGGCTCGGCCCGGCCTGTTTTTGGCCCGTCTCTTATCAAATTGTTGTTCCTTTTGTTGTATCACAGTCACGCAACATATCGTAACAAGAAGTTAATATTCCACCCACAAGAAATGAATGTCAATAATGAACCAGTAAATAATATGCAAGTCACAATGATCAAATGATACCACAAGAAATAGTATTGCGAAGGTCTATGAGGGAGAAAATACTGGCTCTATCAGATGACTATGTGGTGTATTCACTTAAGCATGAGTGTGACTTGAGAATTGATAAGGATCCAGTCTCATTTAAAGAAGCTATAAAATGTAATAATTCTAAAAAGTGGTTCACTGTTATGAAAGAAGAGTTAAAGTCTATGGATGATAATCAAGTATGGGAATTACTCGAGTTACCTGAAGGCTCAAAGCAAGTGGGTTGTAAATAGGTCCTTAAGACTAAAATGAACTCAAAAGGTAATATTTAAAGATATAAAGCCATAACTGTAGCCAAAGGTTATACTTAAAAGTATGGCATTGATTTTAAAGAGGCATTCTCTCTAGTTTCAAAGAATGACTCTTTAAGAATTATTATGGCATTAGTAGCTCATTATGATTTAGCGCTTCACTAAATGGATGTAAAGATTGCTTTTTTGAATGGTGACTTAAAAGAAGAAGTTTATGTGGACCAACCAAAAGATTTTATGACTGCAGAAAAGGAAAATATGGTGTGTAAATTAAAGAAGTCAATATATAGTTTGAAACAAGATTCTCGACAATGTATCTTAAGTTTAATGATACCATTACCTCTTATGGTTTTGTAAAGAACACTGTTGATAGGTGTATCCATATGAAGGTTAGTGGAAGTAAGTTCATTATTTTGGTACTATATGTTGACGATATTCTTTTAGCTACTAATGATTTGGGCTTTTTACATGATGTAAAAAATTTCTCTCTAATAATTTTGAAATAAAAAATATAGATGAGGCATCCTATGTGATTGGAATAGAAATATTTTGTGAGATGACACAAGGATTGTTAGGTTTGTCTCAAAAAGGATATCTCAGTAAAATATTAGAGAGATTTAGGATGGAAAAATGCTGAGCAGAGGTAGTGCCAATTTAGAACTGGAATAAATTTAGTGAAATGTAATGTCTCAAGAATGATTTGGAAGGAAAGGAAATGGAATCTACTTCCTATGCATCTGTAGTTAAGAGTTTAATGTATATTCAGACTTGTACTCGACCAGATATCAGTTTTGTTATTGGAATGTTAAGCCGATATTAAAGAAATCCCGAATTGGACCATTGTAAAGTTGCAAAGAAAGTTCTTAGGTGTTTACAAGACACCAAGGATTGCATGCTCACATACAGGAAATCATATCACTTAAAAGTGACTGGTTATTCAGATTCAGACTATGTTACTTGTGTAGACTCAAGAAAATCTTCCTTTGGTTATCTATTCCAACTAGCAGGAAGGGCAATTTCTTTGAAAAGTGGAAAGTAGTCTGTCATTGCTATTTCTACTATAGAGGTCGAATTTGTGGCATGCTTTGAGGTCACTATTCAAGCATTGTGATTGCAGAACTTTGTCTTAAGGTTAGGTGTTGTCAACAATTTAGCTAGTCTTCTGAGAATTTATTGTGATAATTTCGCAACTGTCTTCTTCTCTAAAAATGATAAATATTCTAAGAGTGCTAAACACATAGATTTGAAATACTTTTCAGTCAACGAAGAATTGCAAAAACATAAAGTGTTGATTGACATATTGAAACTGATCTAATGGTAGCAGATCCGTTAACTAAAGGATTACCACCTAAAACATTTACTGGCCATGTTGAAAGGACGAGCATTATAGATAAGTCTTTGTTAGTATGAGACCATGTTATGTATGTACATATGTTATGATATTTGCTATTATTGTTTTGACACTTGTGAATTCAATTAATGTTATGTTTTTGTTGTTTGTTAGTTGTCACATTATGTTATGTACACGCATTGTTTTATTGTAATGACAAATTATGTTTTGAGAAACATTAAAGTTGAGAATTATGGTATCTCTCAATTACAGTTATTTTGAGTTGAGATGATTGCATAATACATGGAAGGAATTATGTCGTTAGATGACTTATGACTGCCAATGATCCCATTATTTCAATCCATTCAAGTTTGATGGCTTGACAGATTCAATATATGGTGCACACTTGTGTTGATGGATCATCAAGTCGTAATATGAGCTGAGTGAAAGATTGTTAGATTAATTTAATAATCATAAATGTAGCTCACATTACTTTATTTGATTCTAATATAAAATGAGCCCAAAATTATAGTTATTGGGCTTATTAAAGGAGATTAGAGTCATTAGGATTACTTAATACAGAAACCCTTCCCTCTTCCTTTAATATTAAGAAATGTTGTAGATATAAAAACAAATATGTTCTTACACTATTGAAAAGAATGAAGAAAGGAAAGAAAGCGAGAGTGGATAAAGTTTTTGTGTAAAGAAGGGATTTGCTAGCAAGAAGAGACTAAACGAGTATAGATCAATGTTAGTATTTCTCTTTTTTTTTTCTTTATAGCACTAATTTTAGTTTTTGAAGGTGTTGAATTAATTGTTTCATAAATGTTGGGTGAATTCTATATTTGTAATATTGCTTAAATTGTTAAAGATTAAATCTCATACATATTCTTAATGGTCCGATTTTTTTGTTATGTGATTTCATTTTGTTGTAGTGTAAATGTAAGTATCAGTTGTCTCAGTGTGCCATTTGCATCACAAAAGTTTCCGAATTCCTTTGATGTAAACTCTCCATCACGATCTGTACGTAAGCCTTTAAGAGACAAATTTATTTCTCTTTTTGCATAAATCTAGATTCTTCTAAAGACATCAAAAGCTTTAAAATTTTTAGTTAAGTAATAAATCCACGTTTTCTTTTGTAATCATCTATGAAAGTAATTAATTGTGAAAGCAATTAAGTACCTTTTTCTATCGTTATAATTAGGCTTAATCGCCCAATGTTCATAGTGACCATCAAATTTTGGAGCCGTCGGTTGTATGAATGTGCTTTCTGTAGCCATACTTTTCTCGATATGCTCCTAGAAGACTGTTGCTTCTACCTAGCAAGCCTTGTGACAACCGACTAGGAGACCATATAGCGAGAGGAGGCGATGAATGAGAAGAGGAGACAGGAGGAGGCCACACTACCGCTCCATAAGGCGTTTAGAGATTAATTCTTTTAATTTTAATCCTTTATTTTTTAAAAAAATTTGCATTTTAGTTGAATATTAAACTGATATTAAGCAAATATTGTATTGTTAATTGACCGATACAATATGATACTCGTATCTTTGTGCCCGAATGCTTCACTGCTGGATTTTAATTTATCTTTTTATAACGTTTTAAATAACAAGATATTGAGATAATTGCAGGAGATAATTGTGGGACTTGTTTTGTACATATGGTATGTATATCTTGTATTTTCCTAAGATCGTTCCTTTAGTTTTGGTAGGAAAGGATTCTTTCCTAGTTTGTAGGATTAGTTGCTTGGAGAAGTTGTATCTCTGCTGTATATATATTTTGCACGTCAGTTATGAAAAGATACAGAAGGAAATTGTCTTCTTCATCCCATGATTTGTTAATTGTCATAGTATCAGAGCCATTGTAGACACAAAACAATGGTTGAATCACAAACAAGTGAGACTAAGGAGGAAATGCTTCCTCAAAGAAAAACGATCTCTCCTTACGATATTACCTCGTTAGATAATCCAGGATTGGTGATCTCTCAAGTACAGTTAAGAGGAGAAAACTATGATGAATGGGCACGGTCTTTGAGAACGGCTCTACGAGCTCGGAAAAAATATGGTTTCCTCGATGGCACAATTAAGAAGCCTGACGACAACTCACCTGATCTTGAAGATTGGTGGATGATTAATTCTCTATTGGTATCATGGATTCGTAATACAATCGAATCATCACTTAGGTCTACTATCTCTCATGAGGAAGTAGCTGAACGTTTATGGAAAGACATTAGGGACAGGTTCTCGATAGCTAATGGTCCACGCATCCAACAACTTCGAAGCGAATTGGCGGAATGCAAACAAAGGGGCCTGAATTTGGTGAATTATTTTGGAAAAATGAAGCACATATGGGATGAACTGGCAAACTATGATCAGATCCCATCATGTAAGTGTGGTGGGTGTACGTGCAATCTCGCAGCAGAATTTGAGAAGAAAAAAGAAGAAGAACGAGTTCATGTACTTCTCATGGGGTTGGACGAAAATATTTTCGGCACTGTGAGGAGCAATATTTTAGCCCAAGATCCACTCCCTAATGTTAATCGGGCATATTCCATGCTAATTGCTGAGGAGAGGGTTAAGACCATAACCTGAACTAAAGAGGAGAGGCAAGATGTCATGGCTTTTGCAATGAGAGGAAGAGGAGAAGTAAGGGACAGAAGTGGGTTGTATTGTACCCACTGCAAGCATCCAGGACATGAAGTTGATAATTGTTTTGCTCTCCATGGATATCCCGACTGGTGGGGTGATAGACCAACGGGAAATGGAAGGAGTGCAGGGCGAGGACGCTACTCGAACAACACTCAACAACGCCAAAATCAGACAGGTATTGGACGAGGGCGTGAGACAGTAAGGGCAAACAGCGTATCCAGCAGTAGCACTTGCGTAACAGACATAGGAGCTGCTGGGGCAGCAGCGGTTGGGAATAATGTGAAAACAAATCTTGGTCTCGATCAGGAGCAGTGGACATCTTTGATGAAGTTGATTAATGGTCAGAAAAATTCTGCTGAAAAATTGAGTGGTAAGCTCTCGAATTGGATAATTGATACAGGGGCTTCACATCACATGACGGGAAGTATGCATGGTATGAAAAGAGTGCGTGATATTGATCCTTGTTCTGTTGGACTTCCTGATGGGAGCGAGGCTATGGCAACGAAGGAAGGACAGCTTGTTCTTGATGGAAATTTGTGTCTCACAAATGTTCTCTTTATTCCTGGACTAGAATGCAATTTAATTTCGGTGTCGCAACTTGTTGATTCAGCTAAATGTATTGTCTATTTCACTAATTCCATGTGTGTAATGCAGGACCCCATTTCGAGGATGCTGATTGGTGCGGGTGAAAGATGGGATGGACTCTACTATTACAAAGGAGTGCCACGAGTTCGAGCAATGAAAATTGAAAATAAGGGGAGTCTAGAGCTATGGCATCAGCGGTTGGGACACCCGTCATTGAAAGTTACCAAGTTAGTGCCTAGTGTGAGTCATAATAAAGATAGTGATAGCAAGAATAAATGTTGTGACATTTGTTTGCGAGCAAAACAATCTAGAGATCCATTTCCTATTAGTCATCATCGTGCTTCTGATATATTTGAACTTATACACTGTGATTTATGGGGCCCTTATCGGACTTTGTCTTCATGCGGTGCATCATATTTTTTGACCGTGGTCGATGATTGTTCCTGTGCTGTTTGGGTATTTTTATTGATTGACAAAATTGAGGTAGTTCAAATCTTAAAGAATTTCTTTGCTATGGTCGAAACACAATTTAATAGAAGAATTAAAATTGTGAGAAGTGACAATGGAACGGAGTTTCAAAAGTTGACAGATTATTTTTGTGAAAAGGGTGTTATTTTTCAAACTTCATGCACTGGTACACCTCAACAAAATGGACGGGTTGAGAGAAAACACCAACATATTCTCAGTGTAGCTAGAGCCTTACGTTTTCAAGGACACTTGCCCGTTGATTTTTGGGGAGAATGTGTGTTGACCGCGGTATATTTGATTAATAGAACACCTTCTAGTATTTTAGAAGGCAAGACACCTTATCATGTGTTGTTTGGACAAAACCCAAATTATGATCACTTGAAAGTTTTTGGGTCTCTTTGCTATGCCCACAAGCAAGGACGGTCGGGAGATAAATTTGAGAGTAGAAGTCGGAAATGCGCTTTCATGGGTTATCCATATGGAAAGAAAGGGTGGCGATTATATGACCTTGAAAAACATGTTTTTTTCGTATCTAGAGATGTAAAATTTTTTGAGAACGAGTTTCCCTTTCAAACCCTGTCCTCATCACAAGATTCTTCTGAACCTACGTTTACATGGGCTGTAGATCTTACTGATGATGCATTTGGTGTCCAAAGGGGTCTGACTGAAAGGGGGGGGATTGTGGATGACAATAATCCTTCTCCTAAGCCCCGTGATCAAGAAATCGAAACCACTCTCTCCAATGTTGAAACTGTGTCAGTTGAGCAAGAGGATGGGACAACAGCATTAACGTCCCTCCACCCTACCGAGACTTCTTCTTTTGAAATCGAAAATGGTAGTGATGAAAATGACGAAAAATTGTTGGGACGTGGTCATCAGAACCGTAAGACTTCAGTGTTGCTACGAGATTTTGTTACCCATACGGTCCGTAAATTGAGTCCATCCCTACCGGATCCCGCAACTCAGCATACCTCAGGTACCCCCTATCCCATTGCACACTATGTGAATTATGATAGATTTTCTTTGCCACATACAGCTTTCCTTGCAGCTTTACATGGTGAGCAGGAACCTACTAGTTACTCACAAGCTGTTCGACATGAAAAATGGAGGATTGCGATGCACCAAGAAATTGAGGCGCTCGAGCACAATGAAACATGGCGTGTTACTGATCTACCACCCAATAAGAAGGCCTTGGGTTGTAAATGGGTGTACAAGGTCAAATACCGATCTGATGGTACGGTGGAACGCTATAAGGCGCGTTTGGTTATATTTGGTAATCACCAGGAAGAAGGAGTAGATTATACAGAAACATTTGCTCCTGTGGCAAAGATGGTTACTGTTCGTGTTTTCTTGACTGTTGCCGCAGCCAAGAATTGGGAGGTTCACCAGATGGATGTCCATAATGCATTTCTACATGGAGATCTACAGGAGGATGTGTATATGAAGTTACCACCTGGCTTTAGAGTTGCGGGAAGAGATAAGGTGTGCAAATTACAGAAGTCCTTGTATGGGCTCAAACAAGCTCATCGTTGTTGGTTTGCGAAACTGTCTGCTGCTTTAAAAACCTATGGTTTCACACAATCTTATGCGGACTACTCTTTATTTACTTTGCAACAAGGAGAGGTACGTCTTAGCATCTTGGTTTATGTTGATGACCTGATTGTTTCTGGGAATGATCGTGCAGCAATTCAGAAGTTTAAGGATTACTTGAGCACTTGTTTTTATATGAAAGATTTGGGTGTTCTCAAATATTTTCTTGGGGTGGAAGTGGCTCGCAGTCCCGACGGGTTTTTCTTGTGTCAGCGAAAATATGCCCTGGATATTATTTCAGAGGCAGGTTTGTTAGGGGCAAAGCCCGTGGGGGTTCCGATGGAGCAAAATCATCGACTGGCGCTGTCCACCAGTGATTTGTTGAATAATTCTGAGCCTTATCGACGTCTTATTGGTCGATTGATTTATTTGTGTTTTACCAGGCCAGAATTGTCATATTGTGTACATGTCTTGTCTCAATTTATGCAGCAACCAAGGAAAGATCACTGGGAAGCAGCATTACGTGTTGTTCGGTATCTCAAATCCAATCCAGGTCAGGGTATTTTATTACGTAGTAAGGATGATCTTACCTTGACTGGTTGGTGTGATGCAGACTGGGCGGGTTGTCCATTGACTCGCCGCTCTCTTACTGGCTGGTTGGTGTTTTTAGGATTGTCTCCTATATCATGGAAGACAAAGAAACAACATACTGTGTCTCGATCTTCTGCCGAAGCAGAATATCGTTCGATGGCCATGACCACTTGTGAAGTCAAGTGGTTGAAAAGTGTTTTATCTGATCTTGGTGTTATTCATACGCAGCCAGTAACACTATTTTGTGACAGTCAGGCTGCTCTTCATATCTCCCAAAACCCGGTGTTTCATGAGCGCACCAAACACATCGAGGTGGACTGTCATTTTATTCGGGATGCATTGCTTGATGGGACGATCTATCCTAAATTTGTTCCTACAACAAGACAACTTGCAGATATTTTTACCAAGGCATTGGGTAAACGCGAGTATGATATGTTCTTACGCAAGTTGGGCATTTGTGATCTCCATGCTCCAACTTGAGGGGGGGTATTGAGATAATTGCGGGAGATAATTGTGGAACTTGTTTTGTACATATGGTATGTATATCTTGTATTTTCCTAAGATCGTTCCTTCAGTTTTGGTAGGAAAGGATTCTTTCCTAGTTTGTAGGATTAGTTGCTTGGAGAAGTTGTATCTCTGCTGTATATATATTTTGCACGTCAGTTATGAAAAGATACAGAAGGAAATTGTCTTCTTCATCCCATGATTTGTTAATTGTCACAAGACATATTTACCACAGTAAAATCATTACTTGTAGATCATTTATTAACACTATATTATTATTTCTAATTATATAATTTTATTTGGTTAATAAATGGTGAAATTAATTGATATAATTACTATATTTATTTTATTATATTAGATTACTTTTAAAACATTTTAATAAAGCTTTATAATGTTTTTAAATTAATTCTAAATTTAAAAATAAACTTCACTACAATGATTTTTTTTAAAAAATATTTATAGTTTTAGAAATGTTTATTATTAATTATATTGATATATAGAGTTTTATTCTATGTTGTATTAGCTAATAAAGAATTGAATAATATAGAATAAAATCCTGATACAAGAATTTTTTATCATTCTCATAAATTACGAAATTATGAAAATTAAATAAAATAATAAATTATGGTCAAGTGTAATTTTAATTTAATTTTTACGTCACGACAAAAATTAAGAAACTTGATCAAATATAGGTTCTATTTAATTTTTTGTACCAACGAATTGACATTCGACTCCATTGACTATACCTTTTAAGCGTTAAATTACAGACAACTCAACTAAGCAAGTTGAGTTATGACATGAAAACAACTTGACCCCAGTGAACAAAGATGGGATAAGGAAAAAGAAGACGGCCTTGCTAATTGCTTTAACATCACGACCACCTCACCCACTTCTTTGCGCGGTATCATATCTTTATGACAGTAAGCCTTCATCATATCATGTATTCATGTTCAATTCAAGAAAAAAGGGCAGTCGATGGAAATTCAAGTATTTGCACAAACACCACCCTAATAAGTATTACTCACTCATCATCACATAGTTTGAAGAAAGAGCAATAGGAGTGGAGAGCACACATACTTCTTTCAAGCATATATAATAAAACTCATCATTGAGAAAGGCCACCCACAGCACCAAAGCCAACAAAATGCTCTTCCCCATTTCAACAAGACACTTTGCTTTTCCTTCATAAGCTACCAATTCTTGCCTAATGTCTAGATGGATTCCCTGTTATGAGCTATCCCAATGTCTAGAATCCTTATTCTCTCAGACTCAGACCTCTTTTTTTATTTATTTCCATTGTAAAACAAAAAGCAAGCATCTGATCCTATTAGTCATTTCTTTTGTTTTTCCACTACTCTCATTCAGTATTGGAATCCCTTCTTTTTCTTCTTTGGACTACTCATTATTTATAGCACTTTCCCATCTTTACAAACATTTCTCTGCTACATGAATATCCAAAGACCATACTCCTCCATTCTGGCATATTCTTACAGAAAGCTTAACTCCAGAAATTAAAGCAGTCCTAGTTTATTTTTTCATATTGTCTCATTATTAACCGCATTGCAGACCTCGTTTTCGTGCTCCACTGTTTGTATTATGTACTCTAGTTGTTGAACGACATCTTTCATGCTAAGTCTGTCTACCTTCTTCTCTCTAAGACATGCAAAGGCAACCTTAGAGAACAATTCGACACTTGTCAGGCCTTTATTTGATGGCTGCTCACCAAACAGCCGTCCGTCGATGACTTCCATTAGCGCGCCAATTTCTGCTCTTTGGCTAACGTAAATGACTAGGTTAACATAATCTTGATCTCTTGTGAAGTCAATGGCCTTTTGGGAGGTTAGAAGCTCAAGCAACACAACGCCATAACTGTAAACATCACTTTTATCAGTTAACTGATAGTTCCGATAGTATTCAGGATCCAGATACCCCAATGTTCCCTGAGCGCATGTTGAAACATGACTCAGTCCTGGTCTGGCGAGTCTGGAGAGACCAAAGTCTGAGACTTTAACGTTAAGATCATCGTCCAGGAGTATGTTAGTTGACTTGACATCTCTGTGGAAGATTGGAGTGTATGCCCCAGAATGCAAGTAAGCCAATGCTTCAGCTGTTTGCAGAGCAATTCTTAACCTTGTTCTCCAGTTTAGATAGCTAGAGGATTTGCCATGTAAATGGTCATGAAGTGTCCCGTTGGGAACGTACTCGTAGATCATCATAGGCTGCTCTGCTTCCACACAACAACCCAAGAGTCTAACCAAGTACTTGTGGTTAACTTGAGAGAGTATTCCAACTTCATTTAGCACTTGTTGAGTGCTTTTTAAGTTGCCTAGTTTAGCTGATTTAACAGCAACAACAGTTCCATCCTGAAGCTGTCCTTTATAGACTTCTCCAAAGCCGCCACTTCCCAAAAGCCTGTCTTTACAGAAATTGTTTGTTGCTTTCTTTACCTCTTTCAACTGAAACATCCTCGCAGTTTTCCCAGCATCGCCCGACTTTAACATATCTTCTCTGGCCTTAGCAAGCTTTACCTGGTTATGATTCTTGGAATAAAGACGCAAAATGATTACACTAGCTGACACTGCAAGCAAGACGATAGAGATTAGCCCTGCTGAGACCTTTAAACCCAGTAAAGATCCCCTGTTACCCTTCTTCCTGGAGCAAGTTCCATTAATATGATCCCAAACATGACCTTTATCACAAAGACAGCGGGAGATGCAATTTTTACCACAAGGTGAACACTTGGAATATCCAGAACAATCAAGTTGGGATTTGCAAAGTGGTTCTGGAGGAGGAGACCATTGAATTTCCAGTCCTTCTTCCCAGTGATTTGCAGGCATTCCAGGATCCAAATGAAGAATGCTTCTAAATGCCCTGCAACCAGAACTGTGAAGTCGAATCTTATAAGCTGAGGGCATCCCACCTGCTATGAAACTGCAGCATGGCTCAAGGCCACTAGCACACTGAAGGGCTCGATTACTGTCAACGTGACCAGAGCTCTCCAAGTAACGATGACAAAGACTGGATGCGGTGCAATTAAGAGGAGAAAGAAAAAGCTGGGGGGAGCAATTGAAGAGAAAGATGGTGTTAGATGAAGTAACATTAAAGGGAAGTGTCTGGTTTAACCAGAGTCCCTCACTCACCACCATATCCTGAGTAACACATGTATCAGAAACCCAAGAAGAGGGTTGCACCACTATCCTTTGAGAGGCAGCCATGATCCTGAGTACAAGATAAGAACTTCCATTCAAGCCGTCAAAATAAAGTTTCTCAGAATGGAGATCACAGCGGAGATGATAATTAGGATCACCGCAGTTAGAATTTGTGCTGAGAGGATACGGAACTTCTAAGGTGCCACAATTTGCGCAGGTCTTCTGAGAAGAACAGTAACGGCTAACAAAAAGAAGAAAGCATATATAGCTAAAATGAGAAGTTGGTTTTGCATTACATTTAGCTTTGGTCATCTTGCTTGAGCATAGAAAAAAATAGAGCTGCAACGGCTCGTGGTTCATAGAGGAAGGTAGTGAGGTAAATAAAAGGCTAGAGAAAAAGAATAAAGTCACTGAACTGATAATTCAGGAAGTGACAGTAAGAATCTATGTGAAAAAAGTCTCAAAACTTTAGGAACTTATTGGACCGGTGGATTCCTTGCGTATGGTGTGCATTGGGAAGGAATTTCTAGTCATTTTCTCGGTGTTGAAAGCTCTAATGCTATAACCGATTTCTTGTTTGATAAAAATAACACAATACATACGGATCCTAATTTTAGCCTAATGATAGCATGTGAAATACAACAATTATATGAGGGATTGAGAAGAAGAATGAGTACCTGGAATTGAAGATGCAGATGCCATCTTTTGTTGTTTGTGAATCCAGAAATTTCTT
>JANZXR010000004.1:30102798-30138302 GCA_027575705.1 Erythroxylum echinodendron | reverse complement strand
TTTATTAAAAATTTGAAATTGTATTATTGTAATATTTTAAATACTTTGTATATTTCTTATTTTTATATTTGTATTATAATGATTGTTTTTTATATTAATTGTGGTTATTATTTATATGTGAAATATTTAAAAATTATTGTCATTTTATATTAAATTATAATTGTGATTATTATTTATTATTATAATTTTTGAAAATAGGGTTGATGTAAACTTGTAAACAGTAAACTGTACAGTATATAACTGTGCAATATATCAGTGAACTATTTTGCAAATTTTAAAAATTTCAGAGACTATTTAATAAATATAAAAAATTGCCCGAAATGGTACCCGGTATTTACCAGTGTCGGTATAATACCGTTCTAGAATTCAATCTGGTACCAAATTTAGTACGGTATTCGCGACATTGCTAAGAATGCTTAAACTTGACTTCCTACATAATTGAGTTAAGCATTGGGTTTTATTCATCCGTATCTAAGATTCTTAGTGGGGAGAGGCTAATGGTACTACTTTCTTGTACCTCCATGAAGTGATTCCTCCTGTGCTGGTCGCAGATAAAGCATATAGCCAGAACATATCTTAAAAAGAAACTGAACAAACATTATCATTTACTAAAAGTACTCTGGTTTCAACTATTTGCCGTAGTTATATCTCCACATTCAATGGATTTTGACAAAGTTGCATACCTCTATTTACTAGACTAATAAAGGTCATTTTCAATCAATATTAATTCATTATAAAAATAATTAAAAATTAAATAAAATTTGAAATATAAACTAAAGAAATTGTTTTTACTTATAAAAAATTTTGAAACTTAATTAAAAAAATTTAAATAAGAATTTATTTATTTGTTTTAGTTTATAAAGATTTATTAATTTATAAAAATTAACTGATTAATTAATTAATTAATTTTTAACAATATAAATTATTAAATTAAATTGAACCGAATTATTACCATTATGAATATGTTAAAATTTTAATTTTTTTGCAATATAAATTAATAACAACATTTTTATATATATATTAGAAAGACATTTAATTCAGTTCCCACAATTGTTGAGAAGCGTGAACGTTTTGTTTTACGACTGTTTGTCGGATTTATGAGCAAAACATAATTTTTATTATTTAACACGTTGCTTTTAGCTCACATGCTGCTGATCAGCTGGTGCTGTCGCAATCTCACAGTACCAGAGCTCGCAGCCATCAATTGAATCTGTCCGTGAAACACGATGGATCGCGGATCCACCAAACGTAAAATAGTCCAAGTCACATATGATAATAAACTCAACACGACACTATAAAGTAACCACGCCCTCCGTTTTCCCCATGAGTTGCCAAAGCTGAATCCTACATTTTGCTCTCTCCGGGGAAACGAATTATGGAGGCTCTCCGTGTAACGCCACCACAGACACCTTTCCTTCGCCTTGCAGGGCGCTCTAAACTGACCCCACCGACTACTCTCACTGGACACGACGACAAATGCAGTAACGACTCAACGCGCCGTCGCAGAGCCAAAAATCCCTTCCATAGTGTCGTTGCCACCTTAACGAAACCAACGGCGGAGATCTCTCCGTTGTCCTTCCAGAGTCAGTTACCCACGTCAAGTCCTTCTCCGACAAGGAAGAGGGTGTCGGCGGATTCTCTGCAGTATCCGCCTGGTTACCTCGGGGCAGTGCCGGACCGTTCGGGTCAGGATGGCGGTGACGCTGTTATTAACGCAATGGGGTACTTGACTAATATTTTGTCGTCAAACGTTTACGATGTTGCTATTGAATCTCCGTTACAATTGGCGCCAAAGTTGTCGGAGAGATTGGGGGTTAAGATTTGGCTCAAGCGAGAAGATTTGCAGCCAGTAAGCATTAATTCCTTTTTATCATCATCATTATTACTTGGTTTGTTTTCCATGTTGGTTCTTATTTGGTCCAACAATTAAAAGACTTAATCTTGGTTAGTTTTGTTGTCTCTTTTGGTTTTACTGCGTCTTAAGTAAATCATCCCGACGTGTTGAGCTCTTGGACTTTCTGATAGTTAAAGAGCGAAACTTTGCAGTGTAAACTTTGGAACAATAAAATTTCTGTCAGATTCTGTGCGTTTCTGTATTTGAGTGATTGTTGATCGTACATCATTAACCACTGGGATTGAAGAGCGGTACTAGTATTTCGGATTGATGCATATCAGTAACGATTTTAGTTAATCGAATTGATAACTTTCTTCTGCTTTATATTATTTTTTCATGTTAATTCACGTATTTGGTTTTCTGATTGAAATTATAAGTTTATTCAAAATCGTCTGTTAGTAGTTTGTGGTAGAATACTTCCACTTATTACTAAATTGCTGAGCTTTTGCCAGTTTGGTTGTGATAGAATACTTCCACTTATTACTAAATTGCTGAGCTTTTGCCAGTTTGGTTGTGAACGCATTATACATTTTCTGCAATTATGCTTTGGATAGTTTAGTAGAAACGATCTTTTCTGAATTAAGTTAATCTTAGTAGTTTTCAAAGTATCGTTTGTAGTCTGCTGACATACCAAAAAATTTGGTTTGGAGGTTTTTTCGTTTAAGCTACGTGGAGCTTATAATATGATGGCAAAACTGGCAAAGGAGCAGCTGGAAAAAGGGGTTATCTGCTCATCTGCTGGAAACCATGCTCAAGGTGTTGCTTTGGCCGCTCAGAGACTTGGTTGCAATGCTGTAATTGCTATGCCTGTTACTACTCCCGAAATCAAGGTATATTTTGATTTTCCTATTGAACACACATTGTAACTTCTTTTCTGAATCTTGGATTTCCTCCCAAGCAGTGGAAATCTGTGAAGAAGTTGGGTGCAACAGTTGTTCTGGTGGGGGATTCTTATGATGAGGCACAGGCATATGCAAAAAAGAGGGCAGCAGAGGAGGGTCGAACATTTGTACCTCCTTTTGATCATGAAGATGTCATCATTGGACAAGGAACTGTTGGAATGGAAATTGTGCGTCAAATGAAAGGCCCATTCCATGCAATCTTTGTGCCTGTTGGCGGTGGTGGACTAATAGCTGGTATTGCTGCTTATGTTAAGAGGGTTAATCCTGAGGTTTGTCATTTGTTACCCAAGACGAAATAAGCATACTAGCATTTGTCTATATTTTCTACCCTTTGGTTTTCAAATAAATTATCATGGTTTTCTGGGGTTCCAAAACTCATCTTTTTTTATCATCCTACTGTATTATTATTGACTAAACAATGCTTTTGTTTTCTTCTTTTTATATAGTGAAGTATTAATGATATTGCAATACTGCAGGTAAAGATTATTGGGGTAGAACCCTCAGATGCAAATGCGATGGCCTTGTCACTATACCATGGTGAAAGGGTGATATTGGATCAAGTTGGTGGTTTTGCTGATGGTGTGGCTGTTAAGGAGGTTGGAGAGGAAACATTCCGTCTATGCAAGGAATTGATAGATGGCGTAGTTCTCGTTAGTCGTGATGCTATTTGTGCATCAATAAAGGTAATCTTTTTCCTCTTTTATTTTTACCATTTCTGAGTTGTGTGAAGATATTTACTTATAGATTCTTGTGCCTAAAGATAACATGTTTTGATATCATTAAAAATCCAGACTTTTCAAATAATAAAGGAAGAGAATTCTAATTAAGTTTGCACATTATATCATATCTCCATCATCATGATAGTTTTGTGCTTGGAAGTTGTATTTGAAGTACAATGAAGCATAGTAACTACCTTTAAATTGAGAGATTTGTAGCAGAGAGAGGATGTAGAGGGAAGAGGGAAACTGAGTGCATTACTTATTTGGTTATCCTAGCCTGGTTTGTTTTCTCTTTCCTTCACTACTTGTATACTGAAATATAATTTTAGGTGGAATGATATTTCCTCAAAGAACTAATGGTGTGCCCTTTAATTCAGTACTTAACAACCAAATGATTGAGAAAGCCTATTGTCCCATTGCAGGATATGTTTGAGGAGAAGAGAAGCATCTTAGAGCCAGCAGGTGCTTTGGCCCTTGCTGGTGCTGAAGCATACTGCAAGTATTATGGTCTTGAGGGACAGAATGTTGTGGCAATAACTAGTGGGGCAAATATGAACTTCGATAAGTTGAGAGTTGTTACTGAACTTGCCAATGTTGGTAGGAAACAAGAGGCTGTCCTTGCCACTGTTATGCCGGAAGAGCCGGGTAGCTTCAAAAAGTTTTGCGAGCTCGTATGCCGCTGCACCTGAATTCACTTTTCCAGATGAGAAGTTATAATCTTGTTGTATGTGCTCAACATGTTTGTTTTGATGGCAGGTGGGGCCTATGAATATCACCGAGTTCAAATACAGATGTAATTCAGAAAAAGAGGCTGTGGTACTGTACAGGTACTGTATGATCATTTAGCTAATAATTTAATAGTGATAATGATCCTTTAGCCAATAATTTTAATATTGAGCATTTCATAATATGATTTGTTGTTTACCATTGATTTCAAAATTGTTTTCTTTTAAGCTATTTTGATTCAGCCTCCAATCTAATAAAAATTGTACAAAGTCAAAAGCACTTCATTTTGTTTTCTAATGTTATTTGCAGTGTTGGCCTTCACACCATTTCTGAACTTAACGCAATGCAGCAACGTTTGGAATCTTCCCAACTACGAACTTTAAATCTCACAGAAAGTGAGTTGGTCAAAGATCACCTGCGTTATTTGGTAAGTATTTGGGTCCTTCTTGATGTGCATCAAGCATTTTCAAATACTTCGTGAATTATAAAAGATAAGATTGTTGTTTTAACCAATTTGCTAACAGCTATTTTTTCACTGGATGCATTTCTTGGTTACAGTGATTCGTTATTTTCATTTCTATTTCTGTTTCTTTGAACGTTATAAAGAGTTGCAAATTTTTAGCCGAAAGCTGTTGCTTACCTGATGTAGGACAGTACGTTTGTATCTTTTAGCACCCACCCTCCATCATTCTTTCCTGCGATACAATTGAGAAAAGTGTCTCAACTAAAAGGGTTCATCTTTTTTTTTTTCCCCATAGCTCAGCTACCTTATGCGTCTTTGCATACTTGGTTGAAGCAACAGCGCCGGAATCCTGGTCCTTGCCATGCAAATTATGTTAATATTTGTGCCACATTTACAATTGATACCGTTTCTTCTCTCTCACATGCATGTTATGTTTCCCTAAATTTGACTTTACTTAAAGGTATGATTCAACATGAACCTTACTTTACACGTGATCTCTTGCAGATGGGCGGTAGATTGAATGTCCCAAATGAAATTCTTTGTCGTTTTACTTTCCCTGAAAGGCCTGGAGCTTTGATGAAATTCTTGGACGCTTTTAGTCCTGAATGGAACATCAGCTTGTTCCACTACCGTGGGCAGGCAGGTTATCAATGCCTTATATTTGATAGATTTTATTATACCATTAAGTTGGATACTGATGATACATTGTTCATGGGCTTCATGAATAGGGTGAAACTGGTGCAAATGTTTTGGTTGGAATCCAAGTGGCACCGACTGAGATGGAGATGTTCAAAAATCGTGCCAACAGCC
The DNA here is from genome assembly GCA_027575705.1 of Erythroxylum echinodendron. Lineage (NCBI taxonomy): Eukaryota > Viridiplantae > Streptophyta > Magnoliopsida > Malpighiales > Erythroxylaceae > Erythroxylum > Erythroxylum echinodendron. The sequence continues at coordinate 30,132,788 of JANZXR010000004.1, read as the reverse complement.
TTGGATATGACTATGTTGTTGTAACCGATGACCCTCAATTTCAACTTCTGATGCACAACTAAAAGTTTCCTTGGGTTTCTACTCGAACCTGAAGACTTGTTAAAAGAGTATGGAAGGAAAAGCGAAGACTTCCTAGCTCAATAGGGAACAGGGAGTTCGTGCAATTTATTAGTTATCGTTCTCTCCTAAGAGAGTGGAACTTGTGCCGTCTTCCATCAAATGGTTGTTGCCTGCCACACCATCAGTTTTGTAACATATTGGATCCCAAGGAAAGTAATGTATTTTCTACTTCTAATTGGAAGCTGTATGACTATAAACAATACGATTTAGGAGATTCTGTGCTTTAAATTAAGGTCCTGCTATTCTAAACTTGTGTTGGATCCCAAAACGAGTGTGGAACCTATTTCAAATTATTCTCTTACCATAAATAAGTTGTCTAGATTACATGGAAATAAGTTTTTATCTAATTTAATATATTTTTTAAAAAAATCTTTGTTGACAGTTGTGAACAATCAGTCATTGGATGGTTCTTCGCTTCTCGTGCACTTGGTTAAGAGCTAAGTCTATCTTAGCTACTCTTTCTTTGTAACTTGTTTGATGGATAGAGTTACAAGAGGCGGCCAAGCAATGCAACACTTGTAAAGCACCACTCTGCTCCATGATGTGGATTCCTTTTTAACAATGGAATGTGGTACAAGTAAAGCGCATAATCATTTGGCCACATTTGTTGCTAAAAGACATCAAGAGCTCAAACCTTGAGGGCCTTTTTCACTTTTCAATCGTTTTGTTCATCCAGAACAAATGGCCAGAAACCATGCAAAATGTGATAAGAGATGATGAAAAAGGCATACCCTCTCCCTTCACTACTACTTCTATGTCTGTCTAAAAACTTCTGCTAAATTCTTTGTTATCTCCAAATATAGCCAACAATTGCTTGACGCTTTTGGTTAGCCTAATAAGTACAGTTTTACATAGAGGACAAACAGTAGGACCTCAGGAGCTGTGCTAAACATGCTCTCTTCCCACAGAATAAGCACCTTTACTGAAACTATGATGTGGATAATTATGCCCCTTTCACCACATTCACTGCAAATTTCCCCCCTTAAATTCTTCCCCACCTGCCTCATTTCCCATTCATCAACTTTCTTATAAGTGCTCAAACCAATACCTCCACCACCAATATCTACTTCCCTCTTTCGTGATAAAATAAGCTTTGAAAAAATGAAGTTTGCAGCTGGTACCACATCTACTTCCTTTCTGCTCCTAGTATTAGTTTTCTCCGTGGCTCATGGTGATCCCCTTGTGCCTTCCCTCATCATTTTTGGGGACTCTGTTGTTGATGTCGGTAACAACAACAAACTCAACACAATCATCAAAGCCAACTTTCCTCCTTATGGAAGAGACTTTGTTACTCACGCCCCAACTGGGAGATTCTGCAATGGAAAGCTGGCAACAGACTTCACTGGTAATTGAACAGTTCCCCAGGAACAAAGCCCTTCATTTTTCTTCTCATTTAAGTCTGATAGAGTTTTCTGTTATTTTGTTGGTTCATGCACAGCTGAGTACCTTGGTTTCACCTCATACCCGCCTGCATATCTTAGCCAAGATGCCAGAGGAAGCAAGATCCTGACAGGAGTTAACTTTGCCTCAGCTGGGTCTGGCCTTTATGATGGGACCGCCTTGTTATATGTAAAAACTCAATTAAGAGCTCTCTCTCTTACTCTCATATCAACACCAACAAAAGTCCCAACATTCTCTTGCTAACTTTGCAGGGTTCTGTTTCTCTAACCCAGCAATTGAACTACTACAGGGACTACCAAGCAAAAGTTGTAAACATGGTAGGACAAGCCAAAGCCAATGAGATATTCTCTGGTGGTATCCATCTCTTGAGTGCAGGTAGTAGCGATTTTATTCAGAACTATTACATCAACCTTCTTCTTAACAGAATCTACTCACCTGATCAATTCTCCGACATTCTCATGAGATCTTACTCTACTTTCATTCAGGTATGTTATGCAGTCTCACTTTCTGAATGGAGTTCTCTTGAAAATTTTACTATCTTGATGGAAGTTACTATGGAAAGAGCATAAAAGGTCGATACGATTGAATGAATGTATGCTCATCAAACTGTCAAAACACTATAATGTTTGTATCGTTAGTTTGAATCAAAGCCCAAGTAAATTCCTTGCAAAAAATGAGAAATGGGACCAATGAAAACTTTTAACAGAAGGATGCGCTTCTCAAATAAACATCAACTAAAAATCCTCTGTTCTAAGTTGCTCAGGAGTGTAGTTATACTGACAAGAATGATATTGACACAGAAATTATATGCACTGGGAGCAAGAAGGATAGGAGTGACAACCCTACCACCAACAGGTTGTTTACCTGCGGCCATCACACTCTTCGGTATGGGAAGCAACCAGTGTGTTGAGAGGTTAAACAACAATGCCGTCTCCTTCAATAACAAATTAAACAGCACTTCTCAAAGCCTAGTGGATAAGCTCCCTGATCTAAAGCTTGTGGTCTTCGATATCTACCAACCCCTTTTGGACATGATCTTGAAGCCAAGTGACAATGGTAATGTTCACATTCTACGGAAAAATTTAGCAGTCGATATCTTAAGCATGACACAATATGATCAAATTTATTCCTGAGCATAGAACTTGAGTTCAACGGCCAAGGCATTTTAATTTTCCTTTCAACATACGAAACTAGAAATATTTACAAAATCTCTCGTCGCTTGCTCTACTGTAAGTACTTATCACCCATGCCACGAAGTTAAATTGTTTACCAAGTGCACAAAACATCATACTAGCCTTGATGATAACATTGTATACTACACTAAATGCAGTTTTCTTGACAGGTTTCTTTGAGTCACGAAAGGCTTGCTGTGGAACAGGGACATTGGAGACCTCACTGCTGTGCAACGCCAGGTCGGTAGGAACATGCTCCAATGCTACACAGTATGTGTTCTGGGACGGATTTCATCCCTCTGAAGCTGCTAACCAGGTCCTGGCTGGCGATCTACTTGAACAAGGAATAGCACTTATTTCTTGAGACCACTCGGATCACAATTAAAACCATCATGTCTTTCAATTATGTTTCATATACTCGCATATCTGAATGCTTTGAGTTCTTGTCTGTGGTCAATATTCTATATAGCTATCTATATACACAAAGCAACAACCCTTGTGCGTTTACCGTTTTGAAAGGACACCTGTGAATCAATTGAATAAGATACTTGCTCTTGCTACGAGAGTATTAATTAAGGTTTCTGATTTTGTTTTCAAATTTTGTGATTGAATTTTTTTTTTTTTTGGTTTCGATTTTGGTTTTGTTTCAAAATTATAAAAATCATAAACAGTGGTACTTATTTTCTGTTTTATAATATAATTTACTGTTAACTAAACATATATTATTAAATTATTTAATATATTAATTATTAGTAAGAACTATAAATAATTTAATTTAATATTATTTAATTAATTAAATAAATTTAATTATTAATATGAATTATTAATAATTTAATATATTCAATTGTTAATTATTAATAATTTAATAATTTAATTATAAATTTTCAGTAAATATAATTAAATTAAAAATATCTTCAAAATTTATAAATTTTAAATAAAATTTGATTTAATAATTAAAATATATTTAAAATAAGTATTAGTTTTTAGATAAAAAGTTAAAATTTAAATTATTTATTTTATTTAATGATTAATTTATTAATAAATATTATATACTAGATTAAAATAAATTTATTTAATTAAAATAATTTATTTTAAATTTGAAAACCGAAAATAAAAATAAAAATAAAAGATTACAAAAAAAAAGAAATATAACGAAACGGCTTCTTAGCAACCCGAAAGATTCCGTTATTGATTTTTAAGAACATATGTACCACGAAGAAGGGTCATAACAATATCTTTGGTCCTTTAATAGGCCAAAAATGCAAAAATTGACCATAAAGTTTACATTATCAGTCACGTGGCATGGAGTAATATTATTTTAATGTTTTAATATAAGTGCCACGATTCACATTCTAAAAAAATTATTTATTAAAATTATTAAGTTACCAAATATAATTAACCTAACTAACTAATGTATTATTAACTGAACTAATGAATCTTTTAACTAATTAACCCTAAAACTTAAAAATCTCTAGCCTGAATCTCCACTCCCTAATTCAGTTAAATTCCTAAGTTCTTTATCTTATTAGATACTCGAAGTTCCATTTTCAACACCAAGTCTTCCCCTTCAACGCATCGTCTCCCTACTTCATCGCAACGTCCCCCTAAGTCATCGCCCTTTACTGCTATTCATTGTCATCGCCTTTCACTGGTGCTCCATTCGACTCCTAAAGGAAGGCAAGTCCCTTGATATACGCACAGAGAATTGAGACCAACAATTGAGTTTTATACAGCTGCTGGCTTATGGTCCTTACCCCTACGTTTTCACAAGCAATGCGACTGAAAAGTTTCAACTTTTCAATTATATGCCATAATTTGTCACTGTCTCTCGTGTTGGATCATATCTACAACTATTTTATGTGTGCTCCCACAAATTCTAGCGAGGGTCTAATAAATTTGGTCAAAACCATTGAAAAGATATAGCAACTTATAAACAATTCATAAACAAGAGGTATATATACTTGGACCATCTCTATGTATATACATACATATATATATATATATATATATATATAGACCATCTCTGTATTTGGTGTAAGCATATGAAGATCACCCATTATTATAATTACAACAAATATTTACCTTCTGAGTGTTGCTTATCTTCCATTTTAGTCTATAAGTTGAGAATATAACAGCAGCATCAAAAACAACACTCAGTATGAACCTCGCTGATCCGTGAGATCTAAGAAAGATTAATTGCATAGATCTCTGGAATATAGGCTTAAAATTAGTATTGTATCAAGTTTTGAGTAACAAAGTGATATAAGAGTCATGTCACCGAACCCATAGAACTTTAGTAAAACCATGGAGGGTATAACCAATGCAAAACAAGAAAAACAAATATAAATATATAACAAGATATAAAAAAGCCAACTAGAAGAAATTGCTCAATTAGTTAATAAATTAACTTTAAAAAACATTAATAAACCTTTAAACTATGAACTTATAAAACCTATTACTTATCAAGATGAAATTATTTATGAGTATGAATCCGATCAAGACATCTATACAAATCAGCAAAATGATGAAAACTAACCCGAAACTAGTCAAAGTGGAGAAAAACAAAAAAGAGAAAATCACAATAAATGTAATTGGAATTACAAATCAATAGAAATAGAAGAATTAAAACGTTTTGTTTATTATAGAAAAGATAATAAAATTAGAAAATTTCCTACTGAATATACACCTAAACACATAACATTAGGACCAGACGAAATTTTGAATTTAGACTGTGTAACATTACCAAAAAAATTATTATTAAAATGGTCCAATAGATTAGCTTTAGTTATATAATTAGAAAAACCTTTTGAAGAATTAACAAATATAAGTACTTTACGGAATTTTATTACCTATAAAACTAAAGGTATTGTATTAAATTTTTTATTAGACAATGAAATAAGAATAAAAAATACTACTAAGTTTTTTAATGCTCTTGAACCAATAAAAGCTTTCCTAATGAAATTTATAAAGAATTTATTGGAAAAGATATAACTTCTTATAAACAAGAAATTGAAAATGAAGAAAGAAGAAACGCATTATGGCATCTAAATAATATACGTATCGGTAATATCTGTTATTTAGAAGAATACATTTGTGAATTAAAAATATTATTATAAATTGACACGTTCTGAGCAAGAAATATATATACAAATATTTATCCAAAAATTACATTATCCAATAAATAAGACAGTTGAAGAATTATTCTTAATAAAATAAAATTCTAATTTAGTAGCTTATAACTTAGGAGGCTATTTCAATAACCAACGAAGTATTACCACAAAAATGCTTAGAAGCAAAATTACATAAACAACTAAAACATAAAGATATTCAATTTTATTGTTCTAAATATTCAGAAGTTCCTCAACAATATGAATGTGAATTTTCTACATATACAAAACAAAGAAAACAACATAAATGTAATAGATATAAATGGCGAAAATATTATAGAAACAAATATAAATCTTTTCCACTAAAACCTTGTAAGAAGTTCTTTAGAAGAAAAGACTATAGACAATATAAACCTAAAAGGAAATATTGTCCTCAAAATAAAACAAAATGTAGATGTTGGTTATGTAAGGAAGAAGATCATTATGCAAATAATTGTCCAAAAAAAACCAAAATAAATTTAAAGAAAAAATTAACATCTTAAATTCAGCATTAAAATATAATTTATAACCTATAGAATCCGAGTATGAAACAGATTCAACAATTTCTTCGTTATATCAATATAATGTTCAAAGCTCAGAATCAACAACTGAATCCAAACACAACATTTATTCAAGTGATTATTGAGAATAAAAACTTAATGCTTATACAGACACAGGAGTTACTATTTGTATAGCTTCTAAAACATTATTAAATAATTGGAAACAATTACATAAACCCTTACAAATAAGAATAGCTGACGGAAGTGCCAAATCTATATAGTATGTTAGTTATTATAATAATCTTCTTATTGAAAATTATACGTTTACTGTACCATCAATCTATCAACAAGAATCAAAGTTACCATTAATAATAGGAAACATTTTTCTTAAACTATGTAATCCTTTTTGTCAATATTTACATTATATAAAATTAAGAACACCACTAATCAAAGCATTAAATCAAAAGTCTATAATTCTTAAAATTCCTATATATCATACCATGTATTATAAAACATTAAAATTAGTAACAAAAAAATAAATCAATTAGAATTTGATCTTCTTAATAATATAACATTACAAAATGAAATAAAAAAAATTAATAGAAAAAGTATGTAGTGAAAATCCACTAGACCCTATAAAAAATATAGATAATCAATTAATAGAGATAAAATTAAAAGATCCCACACAAGAAATTAATATTAAAATAATATCCTATATATACAATAGGATGTACAAGAATTTCTTAGTGAATGTTCTGAATTATTACAAAAACAATTAATTTTACCTAGCACAAGTAAACATTCAGCCCCGACATTTTATGTAAATAATCATTCAGAATAAAAACGTGGAAAAAGACGAATGGTTATTAATTATAAACAATTAATAAAGCTACAATAGGAGATGCATATAAATTACCTCAAAAAGATTATATTATAAATAGAATAAAAGGACATCACTGGTTTACAACACTAGATGCAAAATCAGGATATTGGCAATTAAGATTACATGAAAATATGAAACCTTTAACAACCTTTACCTGTCCACCACAAAAACATTACCAATGGAATGTACTATCTTTTGGATTAAAACAAGCCCCTAGCATTTATCAACGATTTATGGATAATAATTTACAAGGATTAGAAAACTTTACATTAGCCTATATTGATGATATTATTATTTTTTCTAATAAAGATAAATAAGATCATCTACAAAAGGTAAAATATGTGTTATCTAGATGTGAGCAGAAAGGATTAATACTTAGTAAAAAGAAAATTAAACTAGCACAATAAAATATAGAATATTTAGGTATAGAATTTTATAATGGATTTCTTAAATTACAACCCAATATTCTTGAAAAAACTACAATATTTTCTTGATAAATTAAAAAATATTACTGAAGTACAAAAATTTTTACGATTACTAAATTATATTTTTGACCAAGGATTTTTAAAAGATTTAGCAAAAGAGCGAAAAAAATTACAACTAAAATGTAGTACAAAAAGACAATGGATATGGATCGATGAAGATACTAATAATGTCAAGTTATTAAAAAATCTTTGCAAAAATTTACAAGAATTATATAATTATTCTGACAAAGACAGACTGCTTATACAAATTGATGCAAGTATGAACGGTATGGACAAACTAATAATGTCAAGTTATTAAAACATCTTTCTTTATCTTTATCTGGTTTGGACGCTTTCGTCTTCAAGAGTCTATATAATGTAAACATAACCGAACTCTCAGTTCCATGAAAAATCTCTCTCTCATTCAAGCCTGTGTATTAGCGATCAAGAGAAAACGAGAATTACAGGTATAATTATTAATGTTTTTGTCATTTTATCAATTATTGTCTATCTTTCATTAACACTCACGTATTATCTTCAACCTATCCTAATGTTTCCATATGTTAGTTTCATTTTCAATTACTCTTATTGATTTCCTTAATGATTGTATAACCTATAATTTTAGATCTATTCTTATGCAATTTCTTTTTAACAAAATTTATTAGCTTATGCCTGTTTGTGCTAATTGTAGATCTATTCATCTATTAATTATGCATGTTACAACTAAAACAAAAATTAGTGAGAAATGTATTAAAACGTTTACCCAAATTTATAACTTTCTTATCTCTATTCAGGCTTCTGAAACTACTCTTCAAACATTTCTTAATATTATTCAAAATCATACTAACTTATAAAATCGTGAAAAAAGCATAATTAAAACAACTTTATATTAGATTTCAAAATCATTATCAAACTTATATATGAAACAGTCATGTAATATTTGTAATCAAATATATACTGAAATTATGTACTTTGAAAGTTTAATATCTCAGTATAAAGCAGAAAAAGACTATTATGAAGAAAGATATAATTATTTACAATTTTTCATAAATAACAATGGATTATTACCTATTAGAGAAAGACTTGATAATGCAACTAATCTTTATAATTACTATAATCAAGACTTACAAAATTTATATAATATATTAATAGAACGTCAAATAAATTTTCATTAACATGACAGAAATAAGTCCAGATAATATACTAGATATAGATACTTTAGAATTAACCGAATCTATTGAAACCTTCCATATCACTACTCTATTAGCAAATGAAAAATAAAAACAAATAGCTAAAACAAATTTAAATCTAAAATTAAAGCAGGACAATATATTAATCATCATCCTTTTAAAAATATAATAAATCAAAAAAATATTATTTATTTTTGAAAAATAGTACATGAAACACCTATCAGAATGGATCAATGCAATGGACATATTCATATAAATCCTATAGATCAAGAACAAATTTGTAAACAATTATAAAAAATTCCAGAAGATAAAAAGAAATAAAATAGGATACATACATCTATCTACTATTCAAATATTATTAAAATCTACTTTTCAAGAAGGAATAGATTCACCAATAAGAATGGCTATCATTGATGAAAGAATGAATAATTTAAATGATCAAATTATAGGAGTAATGAATAGTAATTTAGCCTATGGAAAAATAAATTTTAACACCTGCTTAAAATTAGGAATTCCCTTACAATCTTAAAACCTAAATAAAACAATTACTGTTGCTTATAAATTTTATAGAGAAAATTTAATGACAAATGGTCAATATCCTTTTTCTATTACTTACCAAATTAGTTATGCCTTAACTAATTCACACCATAAGATTGAATTTAAAAATACCTATAAAATATATATTGATGAATTATTTAATGATGTAGCAAAAGTAGGTACCAATTTAAGAAATAATCCCCGAAAATTACCAGAAATAAAATACCCAATCCAATTTTATGAATCTACATCATCTACTCCACGATTATCTTTATATGAAAACAAACAACCAAAAGAAAAATCTTTCTTAAGGTCACAGTCTTTAAGATTACAAAAAATTATTAGATTTACTGAACTAGTAATTGAATTAGATAAAGATATTAAAATTACTGGCCTACAAACTAACAAAGAAGAACCAGAAGTAAAAATAGGTCAAGATTTAATACTAATTAAAAATCAACTTAATAAATTAACATAGCATCTTAAAAATACTTTATGAGTATTACCAAATAACTATTTGAATTATTAGATAATGAATATTGAAATCCAATTAAAAGAGATAATTACTATAACACAACCTTTAATAGAAAAAAGTACTAAATCTCCAAACTTTAGTGAAGTTAATAATGTAATTGATCAGAAATTGACTAAACTATTAGATTCAATAAATGAAAAACTTGATAAAATATTAAAATTAACAAATACAAAGTTAGAAATGAAAAATGGGCAACAAGACTCAAAAGTGGTATCAGAGCTACTAGGACCCCTGAGTCAACGCCATAGTGCAGGTTCGAATCCCAGATCAATCAATATGGGAATGGAACACTACTTGTGTCAGTATGGGCTGCGTAAGTAGAACATGGTGGATTGCTTAAGTAATTTGGTATCGTCTTACCTTTAACTCGAGTTTTGGGTAGCAAAGTTTAAGAATGAACAAAGCATAAGCCTTATTTGTAATACAGAATTGCTCATCACATTCTTAAAAGAAAAATGGTTAATTTTGTTTTATTTTTTTACTGATGTTTTCTTTCTTGGCGATTTTCTATTGTGATTTTACATTGTGATTTTCTTTAGTATCTATGCAGATGATCATCTACTAATACAACAATAAGTTTAAATGTATAAAATGTGGTTTGCTATTATGGTTTTAAAACTCCTCAAAGGACTTCATAAAGTGATAATAATCCTAGTCAGAGATTCTATGGATACCCTAATTATCCAGTGAAAATGTATTTGTTATTTGATTAAAAACTTATGTTTAAAGTTTATGTAATAAAATAAAATATTTCAGTTTGAGAGATACTACTTTTTCAAATTGTAAGATGACAAATTTACTGAGAGAGTCATTGAAGTGATTCAAAAATTAAGGAAAGAAATATCAATATTAAAGAAAGGAGTTGAAACAAGCACAATGAAGGAGTTTAAAGAACAAATGAAGCTTATAAAGGAAGACATAAATTTATAAAGAAAAGAGAAAAAAATGAAGTTTTTTTGTTAATAAAGATTATAATAGGATTTATTGTAGTTTTGGTACTTGTTATTTTTAACTATGTTATGGGAAAATTGTATTGAATTTCATTTATATATGAATTATGTAATGTACGACTATATTATGTAAGAATTATTTATATATGAACTACGTATTGTACTTCTTGTTTTTCAACTTTTCTTGCTAATCTTATCCTCACTCTATGATTTTTTGTTAGATGTTTTTGTGCTCTTATGCTTTTCTTATAAGACCCAAGTGAATGTGCAAATTGTGCTCTTGTGCTTTTCTTATGAGATATAATATGAAGTAGCGATTAATTAAGTAAAATGAACACTACCTTATGAAATCAAAACACATTGAATAATTTAGTGCATATAAATTGAAGACAAAGTAAATACATGACATTGATTTAATTTATGAAGATTTAACAATTCATGTTGGTTAAGAAAAAAAAGATATGCCCAATATGAGCACTATACAACACAAACATTTGTTATCATTATTGCATATACTAGTAGCACATACTTTTAAAAGCTAGTGGGACAAATATCAAAAAGTCAAATGCATTGCTAATCGACAATATTTCCTTTGTTTGTACTTGAATACAATTTTTTTTTTGTGTTGATTGTGTCAATCATGTTATCCTTCTGTTTGTTTGAGTTTGTAAGTGTTATGACGTAACAATAGAATGTCCTCTGAATCGTAAACCCCTTAGTTCAAATAATAACTAGAAAGTATGTGGATCAATATCTCCAAACTTTCTTTTACTGGCATGTCTAGATATACCAACCTAAGAAATGGAAGATAAAATATTAAAACACATGAGCTAATTATTTCAACTATGATAAATTGATAAGAAACATTCCTTATAATATTACATTGTTTACTTGGACTAACGTTATCATCAACTTTGTTTGTACAAGTTAACGACTTTTGTAATGAAAATAATTTTGCTAATCGTTAAAGCCAAAAAAATTGATAAAAAACTAAACAATTATATACCTATGAAGATGCCTCTGTGATAACCTGATTATGATAATGATAAATATTAGCTGCTGTACGTTTTATAAATCGTATTCATATGATTAAAGCAAAGTGTACACACTTGTGAAGAAGACTCAATATGTTGGGTTGAGCTATTCTTGTTTCATTTTTTAGAGTTGTAACTAAAATTACCGCATTTTTGACATCTCTATACTTATCCTTTTTGAGATAATTTGCTTAATTTTTTAAAATATTTTGGTTCATTTGCTGCCTCTTTTTCTCAATTTTGGGACTACTAGTCATAACCTTTCTAAATGAAAGATCTATCACTTTTGCATTAATTGAAGGCTAGAATATTTCAAATCTAATAGATTGTAAGACATGTTTATATAAACTTATGAATCGAACCTTCCTATAATATGACTCTATGAATGTCTTAATCCTTTCTTTTAAGTGATAGATTGCACTAACCACATATTAGCATATGTATCCAATAGTTCCTATGCTAATAACTACATGTTTTTGTTTACCGATCCTTATAGTATACTTTTTTCCACCCTTTGAAACTTCATAAGTACCATCTCCATTCTACACAATTCTCTAATGCATTGCTTCTTTTTTGTTCCTCTCTAACTTCTTCACTATATTTGGTTCAATATTAAACTTCCATCTAACAACAAAATGTCTTCTATTTGCATTCCTCTTTATCACTATTATTCTAATTGTCTCAAGCTTGTTAATCATTAACTTGTCCCTAACTATTAGGATCTACCCATTGAAAGTTTCATTCATATTGTTGTTAACTATCATGTAATCTGGATTCAAAGGATTCTTAACATCTTTCCCACCTCTACTTAGGATATTCAAGTAACACTGAAGTACATCCATACCTTATTTTGTCAAGCCTCTTCAATTTCTTGTTGAAATCTTTGGCATAGGTAGACCATGTGTAATTCTATAATTATTTTCTGAGGTCTACCAATTGTGATATATATATCTGGCACACATTCAGTGAGTTGCATTTAGCAAAGTCTCCTTTACAATATTGAACAATCCCTAAATCAAATTAAAAAGATATTAGTTAATATTTTATATTTTAATCAATTCAATTTTAAGTATGTAAATATAAATATACCTTATACGTATCAGAAATGACTATGTCCTTTGCCATCTTATAATTCCAATTTAGATGATAATAAATTCATGAACTTAAGTTCATGAATGTGTGTTTTCTACCTTCACTATTACCCAGGCCAAAGGATTCATTCATCATCATCCTTACCTATTGCACTTAACAATTAGCCTTAAAACTTTGTCTTTGGGAAGCATTCATCAATCACAAAAATTGGTCTTTAACACTTCCATCCTATTTTGGCATCAAACAAATATATAATCTTTTAAACTACAAAAAAGTATAAAGAAGGGTTAATATATTGTGTAACATAAGATAATGAAGTATTAACAAGTTAATGAAATTTTTATTTATCATTACCTATAGCAATGAACTCTCCTGATTCCTTAATAATTTTAACTCTAATGTTGATCCGAGTTGCTTATCTTTAACTTATGTACATAACCTTACAACTTTACATATTCATTAGTATAATATGTTGATCTCTCTCCCTCCCTCTCTCTCTCTCTTTCAATCTTCTATTTGCTCTTCTATACATGTTTGAGTTAATACAAATATTTTTCTCTGTACTCTTTGACCATTTTCTTGGTTAAGATATTTATCTTCTCAAGAATTCTATTCTTAAAGTGTCTTATTAAGAATTGGGCATAAACCAATTTTGATTTGTTTGTTGTGAATCAACTATGATCAAGTTTGCAACTTTTAACTTTGAAGCATCTCTCATTTTTATCATATCCAACATATAAAACCCATAGTCATCCATCAATACACCCAACCTTGATCCGATTACTCCCACACTATTATAACCGTGCATTGTATCCAATTTGTACTGCATAATTGATAACAAAATCTTTAAATTCTTTTATAGTTTTAAACTATATTCCTAATCTCCACTCATATGCCACATCATAAGGATTATGCCTAACATTAGAACTGGGTCTATGCAAAGCTTTACCTAGCTCGTCTGTACTAGGATATTCATCAGTATTAATAAAACTATCACAATTAATTGATTTAATTTCATCCATATCTCTACCATGTTCCTCCACATTTTCATTCATATGTGCACCCTGTTCTTTCATATTTTCATCAATATGCTTACCTGGTTCCTCCATATCTACGTCTTGTACATCTATATCTATATTCTTCCATATCTACACCCTTTTCATCCATATCTATACATCGTTCATCATCATCATGGTCCTCTCCTACAGTTATATGTAATATGACAGAAGCATGCAAAGGTGTGTCTAAGTGATGAGTTACATACACATTAACACTCTCATGAATTTGCTTAAGGTTTGCTAGCCTAATATAACTCTGGTTTGACTAAATTAATCTCTGCTAGCCTAATACGACTTTGGTTTGACTAAATTAATCTCAATGACTATGAAGTGAAAGTTGGGTACTTTATAATATGCCTTATCAATTTTTTGATACCCTAATACAACTCTGGTTTGACTGAATTAATCTCAATGACTCTATGAATTTAAAGTCAGGTGCACTATAATATGCCTTATCAATTTGTTAGTACCTTAATTCCTTCCGCTTCTCATATATTTGTCTATTATTGACATAGTCAATGTAAACATTCTCAAATGTAGCAACATCCCTACCAACATATTTGAATTTAGGTTCTAAAATGAAATTTGCACCATAAAAAAGCCTTACACTTCCATATGGATCCCTTAAATCATGTAGAACAACCATTAGACAATAATAGGAGCAGAAATTGATCATAAGAAAATGACCTTTTCCCTTGGATCAATCACGAATAGTAAGGCACAAAGCGTAAGAACAAACAATAACTAACGACAATATCTAAACCTTAATCTACAAAATCCAATGTTTCATCACTAAAGAGAGTCTTAGAGATAAGAATGTCATATTAGCATCACTCGAAAAATAACCAATTCAGAAAACTTTGTAAGACACAACAAGAAATGAACCAAAAGCTTACATAATTTATTATTGGCAATAATGGAAAAATAACCAATTCATAAAAATTCTAAAGATAGTAAAGAATTTCACTTGCACACATTTTACTAATTTATAATGAAATAAAATCATAAGCATTATAATACTTAGAAGTTTCAATAGTTAGAGAAATAAAATCTAGAAAAGTCCTTCATAACACTAACAATATTCAAAATTGGTTTATTTAAGAAGTCTAATTAGGTTAAAACAAATGGAATGGGAAGTTGTGTATTTGCATAATGAGTCTAATTTCATCTATATTTGATAAAGATCAATCTATACATGTCAAATGAACATAAATGTGCCAAATGTCTTAGAAGTTTGTAGTGCTTAGATAGTGCTATGATCCTTATATAAGGCCACTTCATAAAAATTTTGACATAAACATCTACACATTGATTGTAACTAGACAGTTTGTTAAACAAGGAAATCATGGAACATCTATAGTTTTGAGCACAAAAACTTCACTACAAAGCATGCATGAGTATTTTTCATTTGATCTAGACTTCTATACAAAATTTAAATCACCATTCAACCTGCACTATAGAGTACATAAACTTCATCTTCATGTAATGGTTATCCTAAATAAGGGAAATGAGGCAGAGGTTGCAAGAGAATTTGTCAATTGATCATCATTTGTGTTATTTCATCTTCAACTGGACATATGTGTATCAATTGATCTAGATCTGTCTTAATTCAGAAGCATGCATAAGTAACTAATAATTTTTGAATCAATGTCATATCTTAACATTTGTGTTCATGGGGATTTAGAGGATCAAGTATAATAAATAGAGGACCATGAGGAATCCGACATTATGTATAACAACTAAGGGACCATAGTATATAATAAGTATAAATTATAAACCAGAGAAAGGAACGGACCTACCATGATGTCTTGTCCTATCATGTTTCCTAAAAATTCATCAGTAGTGTGTGGGAGAAGGAGACACATAAGCATAAAATGCAGATGAGAGACAAATGTACTAGAGAGACACAAACGGTTTGCTGCTACGCTTGAATAAGTTGGGAGAGATTAAGCATGAAATATGGGGAATTAGTAATTTTGATGAAGAGGATCTAGTTAGTTTTGCAACTTAGGGATTTAGGGAATTAGGAATTAAAGATTTAGGGATTTCATTATTATTAACTTAATTATGTTTAATAATATTAATTAACTAATTAAGTTTTAATTATATTATTGTTGAACTAATATGGATTGACAACTCTTAATGTAATTAGTTATTAAATTAACCAAAAAAATTTCTCATATGTCACTTTAATATTTAAAAATTAAAAAATTGTCAAGTCAAAAACCTACATGATATATGAGTTCCAGTTTAATGTTTAAAAATTAAACATTTAACTAACAAGAAGTTAACCTTATTAGATTTTCTATCCTTCCAAGTTCTTGTTTTGAACGTTTCGTAAACGATGGGGTTATATTTGAGCACTGTTAAATGTTAAGGTTTAATTTATCAACTGAAGTAAACTTTAGGGTCAATTTTGTCCTCTTGCCTACTTTAATACCATACGATTTCTGCAACTTTTAAAAATATTGATTGATATTTTAAATCAATAAGGTAGAAAATATTAGGTAAACCATTTAAAATATCTTAAATTGTAAGTAAAATATTAAATATATCTCAATGATTTATGGTAGGCATAATACAATCAATCAAAAAATTTAATTACGATAAATTAGTATTTAAAAATTAATATTTAAAAAATTAATATGAAAATTGTATAAGTGTTAATAATAATTTAATGCACTATCAATAAAATTTTGAAATTTTTTTTGATAATGAATTATTTTTATAATTTTTTAAAATTGAAAATAATAATAAATATTTATTTTAAAAATTGAGATCAACGACGGTCAATAGTTAATAGATCTTAATTTATCTATCTAAATTTTCTAATAAATATATTATAAAATTTATTTAATCAATTTATATAATTTTGATTGATATTTTACAATTAAAAATATATTAAAACTTTATTGTTATATTTAACCAAGACAAAATTCCTTTTTTTAAATATTTCTAATTAATCATTTGTTCACAATTAAATATTTTCTTTGATGGAATCAATTCAAAGTTTTTGTTATTATCCCAATAATATAATAGTTAATGATAAAAATTTTAATTGTTCTTAACTAAATTTTAAAATAATTGCATGTACATTGTAAAAGTATTTATAAAAAGATCATTATTATTATGAATCAAAGTTAAACTTATAAGAAAGTCATTTCACATTTTAAAAGTGAACCAAAATTTAAAACTTATATAAAATTATTATAAAAATTCCTCGTATTAAAAGTGAACGAAAATTTAAACTTACAAAATATTAACCCTTTTAATTAATTCACAATATAAAAATTTAGATTTTTAATATATACTTTAATAATTTGACTTCAAACATTTTTTATAAATTAATTTATATTTACAATTTATCTTAAAATATCTTTACAAGTTTCAATATCTTATTGATTGTTTGTTTACATATATATGTGTAAGATAAATATTATTTGATTCCGTCCATCTGCATATAGAAAAATTAATATGATTATAATATATTTAAATTTTATTTTATATTCTATATCTACACAATACTTATATAGACAAGATTGATCATGAATAAATTTATTTATAAAATTTTAAAATAATTAATCTCTTCATTATTAATCATTATGTATCTATGTTTAAACAAATATAAAAAATAATAATAATTATAGAACAATATTTTTTTATCAAAAGTTAATATATGTTATAAAAATTAAAGTGTGATATAAAAACATTTTGTATATTTAATTATAATAAATATATTATATTTTATTAAAACACATATAATTTATGATATAAATATTATAACTATTCTTTACATGTATGTATTAGGAAAAAGTAAAATTAATTTTGAAATCACAAAATGTAGACCCTTGCTATAACATATAACGATTAAAATATAAAATAAAAGTAAAAGTTGTAAATATTTTCTATGTTTCTCAAAATTATAATCCGTGTATGTGTATGTGTATACTCTTAGCACAACTCTATTTTCAAGTTAAAACAATCATATATTCGTTGTTTTCTTGTAACAGTTCCAATATCATAGAATATAGGCAGGCTTGTCCTGGGTAAGGGTATGAAGGGCACTGGCTAGGGCTCACTCTTATGAAGAACATAATAAGACCTATTCTTAATCTTTATAAAGAATAAAATGAAACAAAATAAGGCCCACTCTTGACTCTCATAAAGAGCAAAATGAGGCAAAATAAGGCTCAACTTACCCTTGACACGCATAAAGAGCAAAATGAGGCGAATGTTCTTAGCTTTCTTTTTTTTCTTTACATATTTTTTTCATTTGATTTTTTAGTTGTTCTCTGAATCTTAATGTTAAGAATTAATGCAACTCATCAGATTCTTCAATTGTGTCATAATGAAGGACTTAAGGTAGTCTCTTTAATAATAAAAATATGCTTTTATAAGTTTATATATTTATATATTATTAATTTATTGTGTTTTTTTTATTTTGCCTAGTGCTTATAAAATGTTACAAATGCTGAATATAAGTGATTGCTCCTTAAGAGAATTTTTTAAAAAAATTAAGATAAAAGATAAAAAAGATTCTA
Organism: Erythroxylum echinodendron; assembly: GCA_027575705.1. Classification (NCBI taxonomy): domain Eukaryota; kingdom Viridiplantae; phylum Streptophyta; class Magnoliopsida; order Malpighiales; family Erythroxylaceae; genus Erythroxylum; species Erythroxylum echinodendron. The sequence goes on along the minus strand of JANZXR010000004.1, from coordinate 30,114,165 downwards.
AAATCTCTCAAATATATCCGTTTTTAGGTTGGAAGACATGTCACTATTATGCTAAATTTTTTATTCCCAAAGCTTCAAACTTAATCATTTATGGTTGTTATTTTTACTATTGTAACAAGGCTAAATTAGGACTCGTTGGCAAAACCATAGCAAAGGACCCAGAAGATATCGTTGAAGAAAAAGAACATCTTGCGAATTGTCAAATATCTGAATGCTGCATCATAACCTTTCCATTACCATAGCTTTCTAAAGTCTGCTCGCAAAAGATCTCAACTTACTATCGTTGTTGAAGATTCCAATTAGAGCAAGCTGTTGGATTTGTTAAAAATTCTCGAATTTAGTATATGGACAAGATTTTCCAATTGCTTAAACATCTGTCTTTGGTGTTTAATCTTTGTTTTATAGCAAATTAGAGGATAAAGGAAGCTTTAGTAAACACTTTGAAAACCATATCAGATTCTTCTGTTGAGAAAATTGACTAGGTTAGGGTAGACTTGTAGCTAAATAAGATTGAAATAATAAAGAAATAAACATATAGATTTTCACGTGAAAAACTCCCAAACGAATTAAGGTAAAAATCACTGACAAAAAGAAGAAACTTAACTATAAAAAATTTATTTTATAAGGAGAAAGGAGAAATACTAACTATCTCAAAAATAGGAGAAATACTCTCTAAAATGTGGAGATTTAAATAAAGAAGAGAAGATTTGGGATGAATATAAAACCATCTAGGAAGGCCTATTTATAAGCCTCCCAAATGCACTTACAATTGTGAACAGATTATTCACAACTACCATTTTTTTATTTTTCTTCTTTTTGCCTGCATGTGGACAACTGTCCACATGTAAGTTTCTTCCTGCTTTTATTGACATATTTTAAATCGTCTGCCTTCCTTAACAATCTCCCACTTGAAGATTTTTTTGAAAGTTAATTAGATCTTCACACCGTTCTTTCTTCCTTGCCATTACAATGTTGCTCATGTCTCCATTAGGCCGCAAGATGATCAACACCAAATAAATTTGTCAGTGTTGTTCACTTTCATCATAAAATCTATTAGATTGTCTTCAGTATAAATCTTCCACATATCCACAGATCCTTCTTCCACTTTCTTATGAATAAAGTGATAGTGAACACATATGTGTTTCGGTTTTTAATAAAAAGTTGGATTCTTTGCAAGGTACAAGGCACTCCGACTATCACAAAATAGAGAAATCTTCTTTTACTTGTGCCCGAGCTCCTCTAATAGCATTTTTAACTAAACTGTTTCTTTACTGGCTTGTGCAGCTGTTACATATTATGCTTCTATTGTTGACATAGCCATAACTAAATGTATTTTTGAGGCCCAACTTACAGTCTACCAGCTAGAATAAACATATAACCTATGGTGGATTTGCTGCCATCATGATCACCTATATAATCAGAGTCCACATATTTACTGACAATAAAATTTGATCCCTAATAACATAATGTAACATCTGAGGTCCCTTTAATGTATCTAAAGACCTTCTTTATATAATTTCAATGCTCTCTGCTAAGATTCGCCATATACTGACTTACTACTCCCAATGCATGTACAATGTCTAGCCATATATAAATCATAAAAAACATTAAGCTTCTCACTACTGATGCATACGATACGTGAGACATATCTATCCTCTCATCTTCACTGCTAGGATTCATGCTAGAGGATAACTTAAAGTTAACAAGAAATGGGGTAGAAATTGGCTAACAATCTTGCATATTGTAGCGTCGCAAGATCTTCTTCAGATAATTCTTCTGAGAAAGCCAAATCTTCCTGTTATGTCTATCTCGATAAATTTACATCCCTAGAATCTTGTTTACTAATCTCAAGCCCTTCATTTCAAATTTTCTAGCCAACTAAGCCTTCAATTCTATAATAAGATCTTTTTTGGGGCCTGCGACTAACATGTCATCTACATACAATAGTAAGATAGTGAAGTCATTGTTATTAAACCTCTTGAAATATGCCTAACGGTCTGCATCTAATCTACTAGATCCAAGGCTCATAATGAAGGAACCAAATCTCTTGTACCAATGCCTCGGTGCCTGCTTTAGACTATACAGAGATTTGTTCAACTTGTAAAACAAGTTCTCTTTTCCTGCTTCTTCAAAACCTCCTGGTTGGAGGATATAAATCTCCTCTTTAGGATCTCCATAAAGAAAAGTCTTTTTTACATCTAACTGCTCTAGATGTAAATCAAACCTAGCATATATTGTCAAGATTATTCAGACTGTAGTAAGTCGAACTACAGAAGAAAATATTTCATTAAAGCTAATCCTTTCCTTTTGGGCATATCCTTTCACCACCAATCTTGCATGATACAATTCCACTTGATCATCACCATTTTGCTTGATCTTATAAACCCATTTGTTCCTAATGGCCTTACTTCCTTATGGTAGCAGCATAGGTTCCCATGTCTTATTCTTATGAAGAGCTTCAATTTCTTCCGACATTATTACCATCCTTTGAGATGTATCTGAACTGTTCATTGCCTCTTAGAGAGTTGCTTCCCATCCTCAGTTAAAAGATATTATGCAACATTTCCCTCCATAATATAGTATAAATGTCAATCTGATTGTACATCAGGTATATAGGACTTTCAAATATATGAAGGTTTCAATAATCAATTGGCTTACTAGTCCACATTTCCATTGGTGTCTTTAACTCAATTGCGAATGATGGGGCCCGATTTACCACATAATAAGCGGCACTAACTGCTTCGACCCAGAAAGTCTTGTCTAAGCTTACAATTGCCAACATAGCTCTAGTTCTCTCTAATAGAGTTCTGTTAATCCGCTCTATCACTTCATTTTGTTGAGAAGTGTATACCATTGCGTATATTTTGAAGACTTCTTGCTTGCATAATTGATCAAATTCATTGTGAGTGTATTCTCCTCCATTATCTGTACTCAAACCTTGATCTTCTTTCCATATTCAAGTTCTACTCGCATTTTGTAAACTTTAAAGACTGGAAACACATCTGCCTTCCTTTTGATTGGATACATCCAATATCCTATGGAATAATCATCAATGAAGGAAACAAAGTACTTCACTCCTCCTAGGGATGGAATTGGTGCTTGCTATACATCAGAGTGAACCAATTCTAGAACTTATTTGCTTATAGAATTTGACATGTTGAACTTTAATCGATGTTGCTTGCTTATAACACAATGTTCACAACAAGGTAGAGATACCTTTGTGAACCCTAGAAGTAGCTTTTGCTCAGCAATAATCTTCATTCCCTATTTAGATATATGTCCAAGTTTCTAATGTCATATCATTATGCTTGAACATCCTGAAACAACTGACGTTTTTACCTCCTCCCTTGAGCATATACAAATTTGCAGCTATCTTTTCTCCCTTTATAAGTACAAATGCTCATAGAATTATCTTCAAAATCTTGTTTTCAATTTCAATCTTACAACCATGGTCATCCAGTTGTCCTAAAGACAATAAGTTCTTTTTCAGGCCCTCCAGATGTCGCACTCCATGGATAGTACTAATTGTACCATCATACAAGTTTAGCTTGAGGGTTCCTACACCAATGATCTTTAAGGCATGATCATTGCAACTATATATAGATCCTCTTAAGACAGGTTCATAATGATAAAAACATTCCCTTCGAGAGTTTATGTGAAAAGTAGCTTCTGAGTCGAAAACCAAGCACCAACAAATTTTTTCTACTTTCATTTGTTGTCACGCCTCATAACATGGGACATTATCATCTTCTGAAGTGGTTGCTAAATTTCATTGAGGATTGAAATTTTAACTTATTATGACAATCCTTCTTTATGTGAACCTTTTTGCCACAGTTGTAGCATCTTAAATTCTTCTTACTTCTTAACTTTCCCTTACCATGATTGTAGTGTTCACTTTGGCCATGTTCCATTGATCTCCCTCTCGTCGCTATCAACGTCTTAGTTTGTCAGTTGCTTGCCTTTCTTCTTTGTTCTTATGTCAATTTCTTCTTCAAAAATAACATCTGCAAAATCATCGAAGACTAGGTGATCTGCATAGACATTTAAATTGATAATGAGTTAATCATATGAATTTCATAGACTTTGACGTAGAAGCTCAGCACATTCTTAAGACTCTATTTTATGATCCAATGATGTGAGTTAGGAAAATAGAGAATTCAAGGTGTTGATATGCTTTGTCACTAAAGGAGATTATGAAATCTGAAGAGTGTACAATTTTCTCTTAAGGAAAATCTTATTATGGAGTGATTTGGCCTTGTACAACTTAGTAAGATAATCCCAGAACTCCTTTGCCGTCTTATTCTCCTTAAGATGATCTCAGATGCCCTTTGCCATCTCCTTCTCCTTTATACTTAACAACACCCCATCTGCTAATACTAGATGAAGATTTTTGATAGCATTCTTGTCCATCTCATTCTACTTATTATCATCTGTGAATGTTATCGATCTTTTGCTGATGGCCGCTAAAAAATTATTTTTTCTCATGATAGCCTTCATTTTCAACTTCCATAATGAGAAATTACTCCCATTGAACTTCTCAATCTCAAATTTTATGGCCATTGTTTCTATCACGAGTAGAACTTTGCTACCACTATTCTTGTAAATAATACCTACTCATATGAATAGTACTATATATGTGAATAGTACCATATCTGTAAATATGAATAATATCGTATATGTAAATAGTATTGTGTATATGAATAGTATCTAGTTGCTATAACTCAGCTATAGTGACTACTACAGTGTTTAATTCAAAATAAATGCATCAATAGTTGTCACCTTTCTTGTTTATTGTTTCACTATTAATTAACTTTAATTGCATCACTCGAAAACTAAATGGATTACGCCAAAAAATTTGTCATAATTTTCTCACCACTCTTTGATACCACTTATCGTGAAAATTGACCAGATTAAAGAAGGTTCATAGGTAAATAGGATTGCAGAAATGGTAATGAAGAAATAAAAACACAAATGTTTACGTGAAAAACCCCTAAACAAATTAGGATAAACCACTGGCAAGAAGAAGAAACTTCACTACAAAAACTTAAGAGTTACAACCTCTCTCTATTTTATGTTATTTCTCTCAAAATAGGAGAAACACTCTCTAAGCAATAGAGATTTAATTGAATAAGAAAATATTTGAGATGAATATAAAACCATCTGGGAAAGCCTATTTATAAGTCTCCTACATGTGTTTACAACTATGGATAGATTGTCCAAAGCTCCTTTTTTCTCTTCTTCTTTGTTCTTTTTTCCTACTTTTTTTGACAAAATTTAAGTCGACTACCTTCCTTTTTTAACTCCTTTTAAGTTAGCAATAACATCTTCCACTCTAACTTTTTGGTTCCTTACCTAAGATTTCTTGATAGTTTGGCATATTATCTCTTACGGAGACAGTCTCTCGGATTTAAGGAGAGTCAGTTCTATGAATTATCGCTGATGATAAGGTTAAATTTGGCTTGAACTGACGGAATTGCTATGATTCATATATTTAAATGGTTTTGAAGTAGCTCTAGAAAGTTTCAATTCTCATATCATAGCCAAATGTCACTTTAATCTCATTCCTTAAGCTTTATCTTAGTTTCAGAATCTGAAACAATGTCCATGATGGAGTTAGTTTTCATCAGTCAGAAGTTTTTTCCTCTTAAATAGTACTTGTGAATCCATCGAATTCAAAAAGATTCAGCATCATTAAATACCTTCCATTTTTTGTTGGATAAGAATACTTTATTCTTTAATAAAATTGAATGAAGTCTCAGACCTCCATTTATATTAGGCAAACATAAGAAATTCTTTCACAATGGCCAAAATTGTGAAGGAAGCTGAGAAGACAAGACATTATAGCAAACGATAGAAACAAAAGAACAACACACAAATTTTACTTGGAAACCTTAAATCAGGGAGAAAACCACGAGTAGAAGAGGAGAGATTCATTGTGAAAAGGATGAATACAATGACAGATAGCTTAGGGTGGCTCACAAAAAAAACATTTCTTACTCACCCTAATATAAAACAAGATATATAAATTAAACCCTAATTTCAAGTAGGCCTCATATGGGTTGTAATTTAATTTTTCCATAACTATCTCACTGCGAACTTTTCGAGCTAGACTAAAATAGAATTTGGATCACAAAATTTAACAATCTCCACCTTCACACGAATTCTATCATAAGAAGTCTTCAACCTTCAAAACAAAAAACGATCCACCTTTTTCACCAAAAGCCCTTAAGGGCTAATCTCAGGGAGCAATACCAACCAAGTCTAAGCAGTGCTCAAACTTGGTTACAAGAAGTGCCTTAGTCATCATATCAGCTGGCTTATCATAGGTGTTAACCTTCTTCACAACAATATCACCAGGACCAATGAACTCATGAACAAAATGATAACAGACATCAATATGCTTCGTTCTCTCATGAAAAATTTGATCCTTAGTGAGGAAGATATCATTTTGACTATAAAAAAATTGTGGTAACTTGCATATCTTGACAAAGTTGAATAAACAAACCTCTAAACTAAATAGCTTCTTTAAAGGCCTTCGTAACAACCTATACTCGGCCTCAGTGGTACACAAGGTCACAGTAGTCTGTAAAGAAACTTTCCAACTAATAACAAAACTACTAACAATAAACACATATCTTATAAGCGATCTTCTCTTATCAAGATCGCCTGCAAAATCAGAATCAACATACCTAGCAATCCCATCTCTAGTTCTCCTAAATTCCAAACAAACATCAATAAAGCCACGCAAGTATCTCAAAATCCACTGAACTGCTTTATAATGCTCTTTACCTGATTCGCTGTGTATTACTAACTACACTGATAGCATACGATAAATCTAGACGTGTGCATATTATAGCATACGTGAGAGATTCAACTGCACTAGAATATGAGACTCTTGACATATATCTGATTTAGGAGATAAAGCAAATGAAAGTATGAAATGTACAGCTAATAGAGTTGTAACAAGTTTTCCATTTTGCATATTGAATATATGCAAAACTTTCTCAATATAACCCTTTTGGGTTAAATACAATTTACTTGTTTTTTTGTCTCTCAAAGTCTCCATGCCAAATATCTTCTTTGTTACACCTAAATCTTTCATCTCAAACTCTTTATTAATTTGAGCTTTCACTTTTACTATTTCTGATTTATCTTTAGCTGCTATCAACATATCATTAACGTATAAGAGTAAATGAACAAATGACCCATCAATGACCTTTTTATAATAGGCACAACTATCGTAATTGAATCTTCTGAAATCTTGAGTAATCATGAATGATTCAAACCTCTTATACTATTATCTAGGTGACTGTTTTAGACCATATGGGGACTTCGTCAGCAGACACACACGATCCTCCTTTCTTGTAGCTACGAAACCCTCTGGTTATTGCATGTAGATGTTCTCCTCAAGTTCTCCATGTGAGAATGTTGTCTTGACATCCAACTGCTTAAGCTCAAAATCATACATAGCCACAACAAACAAAAAACCTCAAATTGATCTATGCTTTACAACTGGAGAAAACACATCTGTGAAGACTACACCCGAAATTTGACTATAACCTTTGGCAACTAGCCTGGCCTTGTACCTGGCTTCTTCAACTTTTGGCATAACTTCCTTTCTCTTGAATGCCAATTTGCAACAAATAACTTTCTTACCTTCAGGTAATCTTACTAAATCCAAGTGCCATTCTTATGAAAGGATTCCATATCTTCTTACATAGCTATCATCCATTTACCAGAGTCGTCACAACTATCTGCCTCTGAATAGGTAGAAGGTTCTTCACTGGACTCGATACCCTCTACCAAATTCAAAGCATAAGCAACCAAATCAGCCTTAACATATCTTTGTGGAGGTTTGATTTCTCTTCGAAGTCTGTCTTTAGCTATACAACGTTGCGATGACTCGGTGGATGTCTCGATATCATCTTTTATCTTTGTCTTAGACTAGGGCGCAATTTCTGGTGTATTCTCTATCTCTATATCAAAATCCACCTGCACTTTTGATCTCTGTTGATCTTTATCACCTGAAACATTAGAAGACAAACCCTTAAGCATAGAAGTTTCATCAAAAATAACATTTCTATTGACAATGAATTTGCTGCTCTCAGGATCCCATAACTTATATCCCTTCACACTTGACTTGTAGCCAAGAAAGATAAACTTCTTGGATTTAGATTCTAACTTTCCATTGTCAACATGATCATACACAGGATTACCAAAAATTCTCAAATCGCAATAATTAGCAGGAGAACTAGACTATATCTCTTTTGGACTCTTTTTCTCAATGGCAATTGAGGGGGAGCGATTAATAAGGAAGCACACAGTAGCTGCTGCTTCTGCCTAAAATGACTTAGGTAAACCAGAATTGGAAAGCATATACTGCATAGTAAACCAGAATTGGAAAGCATATACTGCATCATCTCTATCAAAGTCCTATTCATTTTCTCCGTCACACCGTTTTGTTGTAGGGTACCAAGAACTATTAAATGCCTTAGAATTCCTTTTGTACTACAGAAGGCATTAAACTCATTAGAACAAAACTTCAAACCATTATCAGTATGTAGACGCTTAACTTGTCGCCCTATTTGCTTTTCAATCACGGTCTTCCGCTGTTTGAAAGTCGCAAACAAATCACTCTTTTTCTTTAAGAAGAGCTACCAGATTTTTCTAGAAAAGTCATTAATAACTATCAACATATAATTAGCATCTCCTTTAAAAGTCAACTTGGCTGGTCCCAGAGGTCAGAACGTATATAGTCAAATGTTCCCTTTGTGTCGTGAATTCATTTAGGGATCGCAGATGAACGCAAGAGGTTAGGGATATGAACCACTTTAATTTAACTCTTCTCTTTTGCTGCCTAAAAATACAGTGCTTACAAAACTACAATTTGCTAATACAATGGCTGTTAAATAGTCCTCGTTTACTAAGCTCAACCATACCATTTTGGCTCATATCTCCAAGCTACATATGCCATAATTTTGTAACATCACCATTAGTCATAGATTGGGTAGTAACATCTACATCACAAATAATTGTAGAACCCTGTAAGACATATAAACTAGCAGACTATTTCTGCCCTTTCATCACAACCATAGTACCTTTTCCAACCTTTAGAAGTCCACTTTCACCAATATACCTATACCTATTGGTATCAAGAGTACTAAAAGAAATTAAATTTCACTTCAAATATGGGACATGTCTCACATCTGCAATTATTCTGACAATACCATCAAACATACGAATTTTGATTGTTCCCATGCCAGCTATCTTACGAAGAGTGTTATTTCCCATCATAAAACACCCTTGGACACTATTTTATATATTAAAAACTAGTCCCAATTAGGATATATATGAAACATGTAAGCTGTATCAAGAATCCATTATTCTTCAAAATTAGATCTACCCTTAGAAATTACTAGGAGTTTATCATCAGTGAATGCATCCTACACAACACTAGCTTTACTAAATTTTTCAGGCTACTTTCCCTTTGAATTCACTTCTTCTTCTTTGTAATTTCTAGCATTAAGCTTTAATGTGACCTTTCTTCTTGTAGTAGTTGCAGACTTCGTTTCTATGCTTGGATTTCGACTACCCCCCTTTCGTCATCACTAAGATTTCTCTCCTGTAGTCTCCCTCAAATAACAAGACCCTCAACAATAGCCTTAGATTCTTACACAAGCTGTTTCATTTTCTCTTTAGAAAGTAGCATATCATATACCTCTTTTAAGCTTAGGGCATCACAACTATATAAAATAGTATCCCTAAAAGTGGAATATGATGCATGCAGCGAACATAACAATATTAAAGCCAAATCTTCATCATCATACTTTACCTCTATAGTCTCTAAATCAGAAACAATCTCTTTAAACATATTTAAGTGATCATCAATGGATGTACCTTTTGTTAGACGGTGAGAATACAGCCTTTGCTTCAAATGCAATTTATTGGTTAGGCTTTTTGTTATACATAACTACTTCAATTTCAACCATAAGGAAGCGACAGACTTCTCTTTCAAAACATCATATAGAATCTGATTCGAGAGGTAGAGATGTATCTATGATAGAGCCTTGCGATCCTAACGTTGTTTCTCCTCTGTGGTCCAAGATGATGCAGTAGCGAAATATCATTTTTCATGGATGTCATCGATGCAATCAATGAACTGGCTCTGATACCAATTTGAGAAGACAAAACACGATAGCAAACAATAGAAACAAAAGAACAACACACAAATTTTATGTGAAAACCTCAAATTGAGCAGAAAACCACAAGCAGAGGAGCAGAGCTTCACTATGAAAAGGATGAGTACAATGATAGAAAGCTTAGGGTGGCTTACAAAAAAATATATTTCTTACTCACCCTAGCATAAAACAAGATATATAAAGTAAACTCTAATTTCAAGTGGGCCCTTTGTAGGCTGTAATTTAATTTTTCCACAACTATTACACTTCGAACTTTTTAAGCCAGACAAAAATAAAATTTGAGTCACAAACTTTAACACAAGCTAACTCCAATTTATCTTCTTTTATTATACTTAGAAGAAATATGCTCGTATTTTTTTAAAATAACAAGGAAAATCAAGTGTTGAATTCCCTCCCTACAGAAAATCAACTCCAATTTTTTGTCCTCAGCTCTCGTTGTTTGATCAGCTCTCAAGTTATGCTCTTGTTATACCGTGAGAGTATAGTAGCATGTTGAAGCTTCCACGTCTCGTCCTCCAAGAGAGAAGCACCTATGTATGGTCAATTGGGGCACAGAGAGAAGCTTAATTTAGAAAAAAACAAAGTATTCGCAAACATGTATAGACCTTAGAGTCTTAGAAGCACCGCATAAATTACTAAGAAAAAGTAATTATCAGGAGTGTCTGAAAGCATGGTGAGAGGATGCTCCAAAGCAGGTATAAGGATAGATCAAGCGTAAGAAGAATTTGCAAGTATAAACAAGCAGTGCTATGCAGCAATTGATTTTGATGTTGGTTTATGCCCTTGCAGCTAATTTTGGTTGTACATTTAATTGTATACAATTTGTTTTATTCAATAAAAAGGCATTCTTTATCTTTGTGTAATTTTAATTATTAATCATAAAGATAAAATGCCTGAAATAATTGTTATGCAATTAGAAATTATAATGTGCTTATAATTATGATATTCAAATTGCATTTTCGTATTATTTCTAAAATGTTCCTAGTCGTAGTTTCATCAAGACAGGGTATTGATGAAATAGTTAGACTAGCACATATTTGTTTCTTTCTTATGAAGAAAGTAATTGGTCTTATAGATTAAAGTATGGAGATACTTAAACAAACATGTGGGTGCTTATTAGAGAATAAGTTCACTGAACTGACCCGATTATGAGAATCCCGAATGGAAC
>JANZXR010000004.1:30075712-30087218 GCA_027575705.1 Erythroxylum echinodendron | reverse complement strand
AATTTTTTTACACTATGAGAATATCATCATTTATTTGAATATATATATATATATATATATGTTTTTAAAAATAAAATGTTATATCTTTTTATCCATTATAATATTGGTGAATTGGTCTCATCCACTTCCACATTAATATCAATTAATGAAATTTTCTACCCATAATTTATTGATCATATTTTATTATATAGTTTTTATTTTAATTTATATCAAATTTATCTAAGTTTCGTTCGCCTATAAAAATGTTTGCCCCACCTGCAGTGTGTGAGGAAGCCTCCTACTGAAGGGTGGTTAAGGCCTTCCTCTTGCAGGAGGTTCCTCTTGCAACTAGCTATGAACCCCTCTCTCTTGTTTCTTTACTAAACTCGGGTTGCAATATTGCAAAATCACCACCTACCATATGAGATTATTAGGTTTTATTATTCACACAAAAGGGTAATTGCTTTTAGCTAGTCCCATTCCGAATGTAGTGAGTTGTGCTTTTGTCAACACTGTTACGATTTGAAAATTTATGTAGAGCATCGAGTTAGGTTCTCGAGATTTGAGCCATTACAGTGAGTAAACTTTTTTCCGTAAATGAAGAGAAAATGAGATACTGTCTTTACTTTTTACTTTTTAAAGACATTGGTTTACTTTGAATTCTAAAGAGAATATTTATCTCCATCCCTCCCTCTCTCTCTTATGGTTGTTCTATCTCTTTGTCTGTTTTCTTTCCAGATTTTGTTCTCCCCTTCAAGCTTGTAGGCGTTGGTCAGTTCATGGAGACTAGTAAAACTTCTGCTCCATGGTATGCATATGTTGTCCTTTATACTTTCTCATCTGGGTATTTAGCGAAAAGAAAGACATATTCTTCATGGGTTTGGTGGTTGAGTTTTATTTGGTTTTTAGAGTTGGAGTATGATTGGATTGGGATGCTGATCTCTCTAAATAACTAGAGAAAGATAAAAAACCAGAGGAGGGAGGTGAAAGGTAGAAAACCAAAGGAGAGAAGCCAAAGATCAAAAACTCGGTCCGGTTCACTATTTAGAGATTATGTAACTAATCGGTTTAACAGTAAACTAGCCGTTTCTTACTCTAAAAGATTAAAAACAAAAACTAAATTAAAACCAGTTTGGTTCACACTTAATCTAGTCGAACCAACCAGTTCGGTCCATTTTTTAATCATTGGTTTCTACAACTCTTTGTAGATCTAAACGAGGCTCCTCTTGGGTTGGAGCAATCTCCTGTGACTCTTGAATTTGTTTAAGATGTACTTAACTCCCACTAGTTCCTTGAGAAGAAATTGACTCCCACTAGTTCCTTTAGAAGAAATTATCTCTCTAGAATAACACCACTTTAAGCAACAAACACTTTGTTCTCGGTGGGATTATATAAGTAGTATCCTTTAGTTTCCTTAATATACCCCACGAAGAAGCATTTATCATATTTGGGTCCAAGTTTAGCATATGTCGATCTTTTAATATAAGCTCCACATCCCCAAATATTTAGAAAAGAAAAATTAGGAACCTTTCCTGTCCACGACTCATATAGTGTACCTTTCCTGTCCATGACACATATAGTGTCTTTTCTACTGCCTTTGATGGACTTCTATTTAGTGTAAATGCAACTATTTCAAGAGCATATCCCCAAAAGGGAAATAGAAGATCTACATGACTCATCATATATCGAACCATATCCAATAATGTTCAATCCTTCCTTTCAAACACACCATTCCATTGTGGTGTTCCAGGTAGAGTGAGTTGTGAAACTATTCCACAATCTTTAAGATTGTCATCAATCTCTTGGCTCAACTATTCACTACCTCGATCTGATCGAAGTCTTGCCAAGTTAGTTTTGTAATTCATTTTGAAACTCCTTGAACTTTTCAAGCGATTCAGATTTATGTTTCATTAAATAAACATAACCGTATCTACTCAGGTCATCAGTAAATGTAATGAAGTAACAAAAACCTCTTCTAGTAGTAGAATTTAATGGTCCTCATACATCAATATTTATGAGTGCCAATAAATCACTAGCCCTCTCATTGTGTCCATTCAAAGTCATTTTAGTCATTTTTCCCAATAAATAAGATTCACATGTCTCATATAATTCAAAATCAAAAGAGTTTAAAAGTCTATCATCATGGAGTTATGCATGCCCTTCTAGTTTATATGTCCCAAACAACAATGCCAAAGGTAGGTGAGATTTGAATTATTAGATTAGGACAATTTAGTATTTATGTTATAAATAGGCATTTCTAGATTTAGAACATAAAGCCCATTCTTTAATTAGGTGCTACCATAAAATATGTTATTATGAGAAAATGAACAACAATTGTTCTTGACCGTAAAACAATTATTAAGTTCTAAAACGATGCCTGAAGGCAAATATAAATGAAATGTCCCTACGGCTAAAGCGACAACTTTTGCTCCATTGCCTAAACTTAGGTTAGCTTCACCCTTTTCCAAAGTTCTACTACTTTACAGTCCCTGCACATTTACATAAATATGAGAACCAAAATTGTTATCCAATACCCAAGATGTAGAACTAGAAGTAGCAACATTTACTTCTATAATATAAACACCTGAAGTAGAAGTGTCATTACCCTTCTTCTTTAGATCTTCCAAATATTTCTTATAATTTCTTTTCCAGTGACCCGAACTCATTACAATAAAGGCACATGTCATCATTAGAAGGACTAAGCTTGGTCTGGGGGTTAGGTTTGGGCTTGTTCCAATTCTTAATCGGATCTTTTCCCTTGCCCTTCCCTTTACCATTGACTTATTTCTTAAAACCTTTCCCCTTTTGGACCATAAGGACCTTAGGTGTAGGGTCCTTCTTAATGTTTTGTTTAGCATTCTTGAGCATTCTATGCATCTCAGTCAAAGATTTATTCAGATTATGCATATTATAGTTAATAACAAAAGTATTATAATCATCTGATAGAGAATGAACGATGATGTCAATAACCAACTTTTGGCATATAGGAAATCCCAATTTGTCCAGATTCTTAATAAAACCAATCATCTTTATGACAAGTGGGCTGACTGCACTCCCTTTTACCAGCTTGCATTCCAAAAGAGACTTTATAGTTTGATATATCTCAATTAGTGCTTGCTCCTGAAATAGATTTTTCAAGCTTGTAATCATCCATAGGCTCCCACGTTCTTAAATTGCTTTTGCAAATCTGAGTTCATAGTTGCCAATATGAGACAGCCAGCATCAAGGGCATCATCCTCATGCTTCTTATAAGCATTCCTTTCTGCATGGGGAGTATTGGAAGGAGATGCCTACATGGGTGTGGCTTTTTAAGGACATAATCCTTCTCTTCTTGCTTGAGAAAAGTTTTTATACTACTCTAGAAAGTTTGAATTATTCAACTTGTCCTTCTTAAGGATAGATCGTAGTGAAAAACTAGATGAAGTGTTGGTGGTCATGATTATCTACAACAAAATATGCAAAGTTTCAATGACATATTCATTAATAAACCAAAATTTTAATAGTCAAAAAGCTCACAGTATACCCATACAGCATATGTCTCTTGAAAATGAGTATAATGGTCTAAGATCCGTATTTCACTAAAATCTAACTAAGCTTTGTCTCATCGCTTAAATCTTAGTTATTTAGGTAAGCAACTATTTGCTAATTATATCATATATAACTATTGGTTGTTGGGTGACATCTTATGTCCAGGCTCCCAACTGTATGCCTCAAGGTTCAAAACTGTCTTGGTAACCTTGTTAAGTAAACCAATCCTTACTTATAGGTAACTGTTACCCATCATGTTGGAATTAATTATTCAAGAGCACCTTGCTTTGGCAAGCTCACTACTCAACGATTCAATTCCTTATAGGTGTAGAATTGGAAAGGCATCGATTATTACTTAATATTGTTGAGGGAGTAAGTTGACTATGAAATTGCTATATACGTGCATAAATAAAATTGTAAGTTCAAAATGAATAAAGCAATAATAATCTGATATAGTATAGCCCCTTAAAATATGAAGATCTAATCTCCAATATAAACTTCTTGTAGTATATGGATCGTCATCGTCATACCTGTGCTCTAGTCAATTTGGTTCTTAAACTAACTTGACAAGTACTATACTACAAATGAAACTATTAATAATCTAATTATTACATAAACATATAACGACACGTAGGTTGTATCCAAAATGTAAATTATTATATAGAAACATAACGACATGTAAGTCGTATCCAAAATAGAAAACAACTATGGGACATACTATTCACCATTCATAATCAATGCAAGATATCATATATCAAAGCATGTAAAACACCAAATGTAAGAAACATGTCATCAACATAACATAAGAAATTTGACAGGGTCAGGGGGCCATGCCCCCTATAGGTCGAGGGGCAGCATCTCTCGTGGGGTCCAATCATGTTGAATTATCGCCAAAATTCAATCATATTGAATTATTGCCAAGATTAATCATATTGATTTTCCTTTATGTGTGTTAATCATATTAATTTTCCTTTATGTGTGTTAATCATATTATTATATTCATGTAATCTACGGTTTATAGGTCCTAATTAAATTATAGTTATTAACGTTAATAACATAACATAGAATCCAATCAATGCAACAAATTCATACCATATATGAATCAACAAAATTGCTTACACATGGATATTACTTATATACAATACGAACAATTCAAAACAGCATGAAAAATCGAAACAAGCGTGATTAACATTTATAAACTGAATTCGATTTCAATGAACACAACCTAACTCTAATACCACTGTAGGATTTTCCGACGATGAATACTAATAAACATCACAAATCTAAATCTGAAATATCAAAATCGATGTGAATATTGAAACTAAGATAAAGATTAATTTTACCTTTTATTCGGAGAAAATGGAAGAGGAATTGGTAATGTTAGAAAAGAGCACGTTAAGCACCATGCCTCTATTATTATCTACATACACACAAGATTGAATATCATGCTCACGTGTGCTAGCACCAATCTCTTTCCTCTTTTTCTTTAGATGCAGATATGTGTTCGGGTTGTGATTAGAAGACCATCCATCTTCTAATCACCCATATATCTATATATAGAGGAAAACCCTAATTGGTTAAGTGCAAATTAGACTAGACCTAAATCCCAATTAGGCCCATTGACTATTAAACCTATTTGGTGTGCGACACTGTAGACTTATTCAATATTAACAGTAGGCCCAAACTTCTTTTAAGCTCACAAGTTATAAGCGGCCTTTACCAAGACATTATAACTACCTAATATTAAATAAGTTCAGAATATGCACTACCTGAATCACAACTAATAATTAAATTATATTCTATAATTGGGTCATGGGGCATACACTAACATCTTTAACTTCTCTTCTCTTTGTTGTCTAAAGATTAAGTGGCAGCAGAGTTATACTTTCATTTATAATTGCTCCTAGAGCATCCTATTTTCTATTAATTTAATCCATGATACAAATATAATAAAAATTAAATCCAACTTAAGATAAAAAGTCTTAGCTTTTGATATATTAAATTCATTGCCACCATATTAATTTTGCCACATGCTATTGCTCTATCACTAGCACTCTTTATTGACACTGTCGCCCAAACAACCAACATAATCGCTAGAGTAGGAGGTTAAAACATGGGTTAGTTAATGGTGTTGAGTTTGTTATGGGTTAGATATTAGTACAACACTAGTTTATTACTTGGATTAGTTTGCTTATGAATGAATATAGGACTATAGTAGTAGGGAAAAAGGGTTAAGAGTCAGAAAGGATAGAGTTACAAGGGGTCAACATAAAGGATAAGGTTGGCAGGTCAGGAGATAGGTTTTTAGGCTCAACCATGAGCAACAAACTCATATATAGGAAACGTATGGTCCTATTTGGTTAATACTTAGCAATAAACTCATATATTCCTTTCATTGCATTATTTTTGAATCTAAATAACAAGTTTAAGGCTTTCCTATTAATGCTAATGATGATATTTATATGAGTGATGAAATTGACTTATCGAGCATGAGAAACTTATCGATGTGATCGATAAACCCGTGAAGGAAGTGCTTCGTGAGGGTGATAACGCTAATGCATTGGATGCATATTTTAAGTACAATGAACAAAGTACTAAAGCCAAGTGTATTATTCTGGCATCAATTAGTTTTGAACTCCAAAGGCAGTTGAAGTATGAATCCTCCATAATTCATTGAGCATCTTAAGAAGATTTATGGGTCACAAAGTAGGACTGCTAGATACTAGGTATCTAACTCCTTATTCAAGTCTAAACTGAAGCCCAAATCTCCTATGGGACCCTATGTTCTTAAGATGATTGATCTTATAGAACTTGAGAAGTTAAGGTGTTCACTAGGGAAAGAGCTGTCACAAGATTTGATCTTACAATCTCTTACTGATATTTTTTTCACCGTTCATTGTTAAATTTAACATGAACAAGATAGACTATGATCTTCATGAAATGCTCAACTTGTTAATTGATTATGAAAATAAAGTAGCATCATCTGAGAAGGTGAAAATGTCAAGGTTTTTGAATCTGGTTGGTAACTTTTCTAAGCATAGGTGGAAGGGCAAAAAAAGCCCAAGAAAAATCTTCTTGCACCCAAAAATATTTGGAACAAATCCAAGGGAAAGGAGAAGAAAGTTGACCAAAAGGATGTTAAATGTTTCTTTTATACAAAGAAGGGACACTGGAAGAGGAACTGCCCAGAGTATTTGGCTACTTTGAAAGGCAAGAAAAGGTGGGACATTTATGAAAATGTTTTCATGATTTCTTTAACTGCTATTGATTCTACTAAATGGGTATTAAAAACTAGTAGTAGCTTTAATATATGCAATATGTTGCAGGGTCTAAGGATCAGTAGAAGATTGAACAAGAGAGATTTTAAGCTACAAGTTGGGAATGGAGCAAGGGTTGCTGCCCTAGCTGTAGGAATAACTTCTCTTGTTATGCCTACGGGAAAGACTTTATTGTTAGAAGATTGTTATTGTGTTCCTAAATTTGTTTCGAACATTGTTTCCATTTCGTCATTAGACAAACGTGGATTTCATACAATCTTTAAGAATAACCAATGTAATATATTTCATGGGGATGAATTATATGTAAGTGGTTATTTACAATATGGTCTTTGTGTCTTAACTAAAATAGTTGTTTATCTAATTATGAATGTTTCTGGTTACAAAAGGAAGAGAGGTAATCGAGCAAATCAAACTTACCTTTGGCATTGTAGACTTGGTCATATTTGTGAGAAAAGAGTAAACAAGTTACATAAAGAAGGATGCCTCGGTCAATATGGTTATGAATCATATAAAACTTGTAAATCTTGTCTCAAAGGCAAAATGACCAAATCTACTTTTATTAGAACTAGAGAGAGATCTGGTGAACTTTTAAGTCTCATACATACTGATGTATGTGGGTCTATAAAAGTTTATGCTAAAGGTGGATATTCTTATTTTATTACCTTTACTGACGATATGTCAAGATATGGATTTGTGTATCTTTTGAAACACAAGTCTGAATCATTTGAAATGTTCAAAAGATTTCGTATTGAAGTTGAAAAACAAACTGGTAAGAGTATAAAGGCACTAAGATTTGACCTTGGTAGTGAGTATCTTAGTGATGATTTTGTTGATTATCTAAGGTAAGATAAAATCTTGTCTTAGTAGACTTCTCCAGGAACACCACAAAACAATGGTGTTTTAGAAAGAAGAAATCAAAATTTATTGGATATGATGAGATCCATGATAGGGTTCACTGATCTTCCTATCTTCCTATAGGGATATGCTTTAGAAGCCGCTACTTATTTATTAAACAAAGTTCCCACTAAAACAGTCACTAAAACTCCATAAGAGATGTGGATAGGACGTAAGCCTAACTTAAAACATTTGAAGATTTGGGGTTGTCCAGCTTATGTCAAGAGATTGCTACCAGATAAACTTGAAGTGAGGTCTAACAAGTTTAGATTTGTTGGCTATCCCAAGGAAATTATGAAATACTGTTTCTATCACCCTTTTGAACACAAAGTGTTTGTGGCCAGAAATGCAACCTTTTTAAAAAGGGAGTTCCTTAATGAAGGAAGTCATGGTGTAGAAATAGGTCTTGATGAAATTCAAGATTCTATTAAGTCAACACAAGCTCAAGAGCATCAGATGCATATTGAGAAGCCTTTACTTGATATCTTGAACTTGACACAAAGGGTACCAGCCTTAACTGTTGAGTAGAATGGACCAGTTGAAGAACCTGTCTAGGAACCAACGCAACAATAAGATTAAGTAGAGGAAAAATCTATTGTACATGAGCCTCTTAGAAGGTCTAGTAGGGATCTTCATACACCAGATAGATTAAACTTAATGGTGCAAGGTGACGAGGATAATCATATTGATGATATCCCACATATTGATGCATGATGACACTAAGACTTACGAAGAGGCTATGGCAAGTCCAAATTGTGAGAAGTGGATTAAGGTCATAGAATCCAAGTAAGAATCCATGAGAATCAACAAAGTATGGACTTTAGTTAATCCCTCAAAGGATATAAAACCCATAGGATGTAAATGGGTATTTAAGAAAAAGATTGGAGCAGACAGGAAGGTTGAAATCTATAAAGCCCATCTTACTGCCAAGGGATATAATCAAAAGGAAGGTATTGATTATGAGATATGGCAAATAGATGTGGAAACATCTTTTCTTAATGGAGAGCTCAAGGAAGATGTCTATATGACTCAACCTGAAGGTTTCACATTGTCATATGCTCCTAATAAAGTATATAAGCTACAAAGATCCATTTATAGATTGAAGAAAGCTTCACGAAGTTGGAATATTTGCTTCAATATAACAATTGCAAAGTTCCATTTTGTTAGATGCGAAGAAGAGCCGTGTGTTTACAAAAACGTTAGTGGGAGCATAGTTACTTTCCTATTGTTATATGTAGATGACATATTGCTAATAGGAAATAATGTACCAGCCATGCAAAAGATAAATATTTGGCTATCTGAACATTTCTCCATGAAGGATTTGGGAGAATTAGCTTAGATTCTTGGAATCAAGATCTATAGAGATAGATCAAGGAAGTTGCTAGGGCTCTCTCGATCTATGTACATTGATACTATCTTAAAAAGGTATCACATGGAAAATTCCAGAAAGGGTTATCTACCAATAGGCACTGGAATTTCTCTTAGTAGGGAGGATTGTCCTAAAACCCTAGGAGAAAGAGAGCGCATGAGTAGGTCCCATATGCCAGCACAGTGGGAGCTATCATGTATATCATGACATGTACAAGGCTCAATATAGCCTACGTGCTTAGAATAGCGAGCAAGTATCAAGGTAATCCAGGTAAGGAACATTAGAGAGTGGTTAAAACCATCCTTAAGTACTTGAAAAGAACTAAGGACCAATTCCTGATATACGGAGACTATGAATTAAAGCTAATAGACTATACTGATGCTATCTTCGCATCAAATAAGGATGATAGCACACCTTGACTGGAGGAGCAGTGAGTTGGAAAAGTTCCAAGCAAGCTACTATAGTTGATTCAGTTACTAAAGCAGAATACATAACTGCATGCGATGCAGCTAAGGAAACTGTTTAGAAGAAAAAGTTCTTAACTGAACTTGGTGTAGTTCCTTTGATAAAGGAAACTGTTCCTTTTTTATGTGATAATATCTGTGCTATTGCACAAGCTAAGGAAACTAAGATCACAACAAAGATCCAAGCATGTTCTGTAGAAGTTTCATTTGATTAGAGAAATTGTTGAGTGTTAGGACGTTCAAATTTAAAAGGTTGAAGGAAAGGAGAATGTTATAGATCCCTTCACTAAGGCACTTGGATCAAAGGAGTTTGATAAGCATAAGGAGAAAATAGGATTGAAGTTTATGACTGATTGGGTCTAGGTTAAGTAGAAGATTATTAGAATTATGCCCATGACCCAATCTTTAAGTAATAGATTGAACACTTTTGTTTTGAAATTATTAACTTTATTTAATAGTATGGCAAATGATTATATTATCATATTATGTTTATTGCTTTTATCCTAATATGATAAGTCCTTGATTAAATTTATACACTTGCCATCATAATGAAAATTATAATAATGAGAGTCAAGTCGTTAGGTTTAATATAAAAGTATTCTTAATCGTAGGATCATCAAATACAAACTTTAATGATCCAGTTAGATCAATATATATGTAATAATATTTATTGGATGGATATTAGTAGATCTCATTTACTAAGTTACATATATAAATGATGCATATGGAGATATGATCATTGAACGAACTAAATTGAGAATTCCCAATGGTTAATATTACCTATGAACTATCAAGTGAGATATTCTCATAAGGATTTGACTGTATGTTTTTCCTTTGACCTGAGATCATCATAATAATCAATAGGTCACTTATTATGTTTTGATGTTGGAAACCTAGTGTGTAACCATGCTAGTTGAATGGTCGTTGGATATAATTAAGTACATATCTGATTAGTGGTGAGTCAAGATAAGATCCATCGACTCTAGGTAATGAGTTTGAGCTCTATGTTGTCATTGATCTTAATGATTGTTTTAAGACCTTGGCCAGGGTGATTGAATGAGTGAGGAAAGGAGTTTTTTAAGTCTTTCACCAATCATTACTGATCGACATGTAACATAGTTGGTTATCTAATAGGATTTGATAGTTAAATCATACCTTAGGATAATCCGAAGCTGTAATGGTGGAAGGTAATAATGCATTATCCTTATCCATAATCTAAAGTTGTTACTTCACACTATCCGGTCATTGAGGAGTGTTGTTAGACACCAATTTTGATTAGTAATTAATTAGATTAATTACTACTGGCTTAGCGATGAATCTATGTGGTTACACACTTACAAGTGTAATATTTTTTGTTTATGATTATTTAATTTATTATGAGATAATTTATTAAATAATTTATATGGCATATTATTATTTTTTTGCTAGCATAAAAAATATATTAATATTGGAAACACTCTTGTGCGAAATAAATGAATAAAATAAAATAGTTTTATTTTATTTCATTTCCTTTTATAAATAATAATAATTATTAAAAAGAAATTAATCAAAATAGCAAAGAAGGGGTTGGATGGCCTTTGGTGGTTTTTTGGTTTTACATTTAAACCAAAAGGAAAGCGAAGAGAGACTAAGTATAAAACCTCTCTTATTTTATTTTTGTACGTTTAAGATATGAAGAATAGAAGTCATTGGTCTTTTAAGTTTTAAACATTAAAACTTACATAGTGAAGATAAAAAGTATACATACTCTTCTAGGTTTTTAAATGTTGAACCAAAAAAAACGAAGTGAATCGTTATTGTAACATTTTAAAAACAAAAACAAAGAAAAGAGGTTTACGTGAGACTCTCATTTTCGTAACTATTAAAAATCAAAGAGAGAATTGTGTTTTCTCTTATGTGCTACGTATGTTCTAAATAAAAAGAAACAGAGGAGTTTTATTCTTTTTTGTGTTCTTTACATACTTGAAATAAAACCAAGAGAGAAAGATACAAAT
>JANZXR010000004.1:30044055-30056615 GCA_027575705.1 Erythroxylum echinodendron | reverse complement strand
CTTTAAAAACATAATTAAGTCATATGGAATACATGTTTAATGAAACATTCCAACTAGGCTACAATTTGGGGCCTTACGCAAGTATTTCAAAATATATTTCACTATTTTGAAGTGAACTTTCTTATACTAGACAAGAATCTGCTCACTAACCCAACAATCTATGCAATATTTGGCCTTATACACATCATAGCATACATCAGAGACCCTACTATAGATGAGTAGGGAACAGAAGACATGTCATCTTTCTCCTTTTCTATTGAGGGACATACACGCTTGCTCAACATGAAGTGATGTGTTAGTAACATGCTAATTGACTTGACATGCTTCATATTGAACTTTTCTAGCACCCGTTTAATATAGCTTTCCTGTGATAACCATAATTTCTTACTCTTGTCCTATGCTAAAAATTTTCTTTGTAAGTCATATCAAAAGATTTAGAAAAATCCTTTATACAAAAGATTTAGACAAATCCATCTTCAACTTTTGGATTCTACCAACATCTTGACCCATAATTAGCATATCATTAATATATAGAAGAATGATGAAATTCTCACCTATGAACTTCTTGAAATATACATACGCATCGGCATAACTTTGCTTGTAACCATAATCTGTCATAAAAAAGTTGAACTTTTGATATAACTGCCTTAAAGCTTGTTTCAGCCCATGTAAACTAACTTACAAACCAAATTCTCCTTGTCTTTAGCTTTGAAACCTTCTGGATGCTCCATGTATTTCTCCTCTTCCAAATCTCCATGCAATAAGATTTTCTTAACATCTAATTGTTTAAGTTTAAGATCTAAACAGGGAATCAAATCCAAAACTGTTTGAATCAAGTTCATCTTTACCACTAGTGAGAAGATTTCATCAAAATCTATACCTTTCTTTTGATTGAATCATTTCACCACTAGTCTTGCCTTATGCTTTACTAGCTTGTCACCACCTTTCTTCATCTTGAACATCCATTTATTCTTCAGTACTTTTTTACCTTTGGGAAGCTTTATAAGCTTGTATGTATCATTCTTCTTCAAAAAGTTCATCTCTTCCTTCATAGCTGCTAGCTAGAGATCTTTATCATCACAAGATTCAACTTCTTGCATATTTGCAAGGTCCTCCTCAATGGTAACTAATAGATATTTTGCACTTTAATATCTATTAGAAAGCCTTTTCTCATTTTTTGATCTTTGAAGTTGTGTTTGATCAAATGTTAGATCCAATTGCTCCCTTTGCTCATTATCCTCAATAGTTTCATAATCAACATTTTCTAGATGTGGTTCATGTAGCTCGTCATTATTAGACCGTATCTGATCACCATGAATGTGTGTTTGTTCATACATTTCATCTCCATCTCCTACAGACTATTCCACACTAGAAGAAAAATTAACAATATTATAGGATGAGCTATTGTGAGTTAACTTATCTTCTCTTAGAAGATCAGCACCTCTCTCGTGCTCTTGGGATAACACATCCCTACTCCTGACCACATTTTGCTTCTCTGTGTTATAGATTCTGAAGCCAAATTGTCCATCACCATAGCCTAACAAAGATGCAGGTTATTGCCTTTGAGTCAAACCTTTGTCTCTAATCTTTAGGTATGTGTCTAAATACCTTACAGCCAAATACTCTCAGATGATGATGTGTAATATTTTTACCAAACCACATTGTCCTGAGAATCTCAAAATTCAACATAATTAAGGGAGTTTGGTTGATCAAATAGACCGCAGTTTGGACTGCTTCATCTCAAAATGTCTTTAGCAACTTAGACATTCTATGCATCTAACGAACCTTCTCTATAATAGTTCTGTTCATTCTCTCAACAACCTTATTATGTTGTGGAGTTCCTGGTTTGGTTTTCTCATGTCTAATGCCAAGTGATGTATAGTGTTCTTTAAACACCTTGGAAGGATACTCCCCTCCATTTTTTGTTTTCAGGCACTTCAGCTTCATCTTAGCTTCCCTTTCTACCATAACATGAAAATTTTGAAAAGTTTCAAATATTTGATTCTTAACTCTCAACATATATACCTACGTCTTCCAAGAAGCATTATCAATGAATGTAAGAAAATATCTGTTACCTCCTAATGACACCTTCTCAATAGGACCACAAACTCTAAATTTATCAACCTCAATATCTCTGTGCTTCTTCTAGATTGTTTCTTAAAAGAGACTTTGAGTTGCTTTCCTGCAAAACAATGATCAAAAGGATTTAGAGGTAATGAATTTTTAACTGGAATAAGGAATTTACCAACCAGCAACTTATATTTCCTTTTCGCTCATATGTCCCAAGCATTGATGCCATAGATTTGAAGAAATTTCTTCTTTGACTGTGCATGCTTCTCCACCATTACATTCCTTCAATTTTGTCTTGTATAATGTGCAACTTAATTCTCCTCGAGCAACAATTAATGTTCTTTTAGATAGTTTCCACTTCCTATTCCTTAAAGTGTATTGAATCCTTCTCTATTTAACATGTTTATCGATAATAGATTTAGTCTTAAATCGAGAATATATATCATACATATCTCAAGGTCAGTAAACATATAACATTTATTTAAACTCAGATATCACCCATACTAACAATTTTAGTGAAACTTTGATTACCCATCTTTACTCTCCCAAAGTTTCCATTCTTATAGTTTAAGAAGTATTCCACTTTTTTGAAGCAATGATACGACACTATTATATTAATGAGCCACTCAGAACTCGAATCACTAACATGAAAGCAATCACTTATCGTACAAACTAGGGATATGTCCTCATTTGTTCTTGAAGTAGTTGTAGTTGTACTTTTATCATCACTATAATTCTGATGACCTTGGTTTGTCTAATCCCTTTTCCATTTATAGTAGAACCTCTTTACGTGTCTTGGTTTATCGTAATAATGGAAAGTCTTCACGTCTTTATCACCTCTAGACTTTGGTTGATTCTTAGACTTGCCACACCCTTTAGGACCCCTACTCTTGCTCCTTCCCTTACTCTCCACCAAGAAAGTCTGCACATTTTCAACTCTCATCTCTTTTCTTCTGATTTCTTCATTGAACATACTCTCTTTAATTACATCCAAAGAGAGCACACCTTCAAGAATTGAATTGCTAATTGTCACATGCATATCCCAATTATATGGTAACAAATTCATCATTAAGAATGATTTTCATTATTGCACGTTTGTTGATTATATCCTAGAAATCACTCAGATGCTCTGACAAAAATTTCTCAACTTTTAACTTCAAGTTTACAAGCCTTATTATGTGCAGTCTTCCTTTGTAGAGTCCTTCTAACTTTTTATATAACTCAAAAGGATCTTTCTCTAGAGATACATAGTTAAATATGCTAATATTAATCCATTATTAGATCATGCCTAGATTTTCTTGATTCATCTTCTCCCATTTTCTATCTGACATCTTTTTAAGGGAACATCATCCTTTATACCTTTATCCACATTAATAGGATCAAAAAGATCTTTATAATACAAAAGGTCCTCTATAATGGGCCTACAAATAGAGTAGTTTGGTAATGTCAACTTGATCATATAGCTGCTTTCACCTGCCATCACAATGGCTCTGAGACCACTTATTAGGAGAAAAAAATACAACCAAAATATAGTTCTCTAAAAGATCAACTTAATAGTAATAACAAAGAACTCTAATCAAGTTTAATCAGATAATACTAGTAAGAGAATAAAAACTCAATAAAGAGATGAATATAAAGATTTACGTGGAAAACTCTCCAAAGGAGAGAAAAAATTTACAGGTCAAACCAATAAGCAAATTCACTAATCACAAATAAGGATTTATAAAATTTAATGTCTTACTTCCTAACAATAAGTTGTCCCACAAAGATTCAAGAATGAAACCAAAGTTAATGTACAAATCAACAAACTGAGAATCTAACCCCAAAATCAATCAAGCAAGCATGAGAATAAGAAACTACTTTCTCTTACTCTGTTTTCTTTTCCCTTTTTCATATTTTTGTGCCTCCTAAAGAACAAATCTATGTCTTCTCCTCATTTATATCCTAAATTAGGTTTTCTACAATATGCACGGTCATATACATAGTCGAGTAAGTGATCTTGCCTCTTTTATTGTCACTTGAGTCGTGGACATACACCATTATAGAAAGTTATACAATTGTCACAAATGATGATATATGTCATGCATACAGGTGTCCATATGACTATGTATATCTTCACTCTTCACACGTTCCTTCACACAGTTTCAAAGACTTATACAGTTGATCCACATAGTCGTGTAAGTTAAAACATAGGTGTATGTCACTCTACACGGTGTGTGTGCTTACACAATTAACATACACTATCGTGCAAGTTAAGGACATGAGTGTATCGCACCCTACACGGTCGTGTCTCTTCCAAAAAAGCTTCATCCATCCTGTCTTCACTTGTTCGTCATCCCCTAAACAATAAACGTGTCTATGATCATCAAAAGTCTCAAAGTAGTGTTGGATACTCAACAATTGTCACACCATGTTATGATTCCAGTTGAGCTGGCAAACTAGCTACACGATATTAACAATAAGAGAAAAAAAATCTCTAAAGGGGTAGATCAATTCGTGTTGGTGAGAGACCTGGCAAAGAGCCTTTTAACTTTTATGTTAAGGTATAATTTATCTAATAGCCTTTGCTTTACCAATTTAAAAATTTTAAATATGAGTCTTAATTGCAAGACTATTTTCATTTTAATAATTTAAAAGATGTTAAAATAAAATTATAAATGAATTAAAATTTTACATATTAATTAAAATGAATTTAAATTATTAATTTATCAAATAATTTATCTTATCTTAATCATATAATTTATATATTATTGTGTACATATAAACTTTTATGTAATATGCAAAATGAAAATTACAATTTCATTGTTATAAGAAAATAATCTTCAAATAAATAGGCATTTGAATTGGTATATAAAAAACAGTATTAAATGCCTGTGAGTATGCCCTGAATCATAAAGTAATGACATATAGAGCCACCACACTGGAAAAACTTGGCAACAACAAAAGCAAGTTTGAGGTCTTCCGTCAGTCCTAAGAGCCCATTTCTTGAATCTTGAATATAAAACTTTTAGGCTATGTTTGGTTGGGTGGTTATTAATGGAATGAAATGGAATATAATATTATTTCATCGTTTAATATGAGGGTTTATAATGGAATGAAATAAAATAGGATGGAATCAGAGGGTTTCACATTACATCTCATTCCATTATAAATTGTAAAAATAAGTTACATCCGATTTGAAAGGTTTAGAATGGAATATAAAATGATAAACAACATTTCATTATATAATATAATGAATCCTTCTTTCAAACAACATTTCATTATATAACATTATGAACTTTTCCATCCCTCCTAAACAACAATTTTCTAATAATACATTCTTTTACATTCCATTCCATTATAAACCATTATATTCAATTAAAAACTTTACGTCCAACCGAACATAGTCTTAGCAACAAAGTAGAGCGCACTAAAGAGCAAAAAGTGAGGACTTTCTCTTTTTGCTTTTGCTAAAGAATTTGCAACCAAATTTTGTCTAATGGTTTATGAGTTACTACTATTTAAACTTACTACTAATTAAACTGGTTGATCACTGATCAGTACTGTGTTTTAAAAAAATTTATATAAATATTTTATATCATATTTAAATTCAAATAATTAATTATATAATATGTTCTTTTAAGTTATCAAAATAATTATATATTTATATTTAGTATACGTGCCTTTATTTTTATTTATAGTAGTTCATTAATTATGAGTTAATAATTTATAATAAATATAATGTTACATATTTTTAAATTTTACAATTTTATTTTATAATTTTGTAATAAATACAAAAAGAAATTAATTCTATGATAAATAATTATATTTTTAGAAAGAGTTAAAATAGTTTATAAAATTAATTTAAAAATAATTTTATATATTTAAAATAATAATTGTTTTTACAATTAATTTTAATTTTAGTTCGAGAAACATGATAAGTACCTCTAGAGATTTCAAAAGTGCATTCCAAATTTCCATATGATCTTTGAAGTTTTGAGGCGATTAATAATGCTCAACTTTAGCCTTAATTAGTTGAGATACGGTTTTCAAATTTTACTGTTTGACAGAGATTACTTGACCAAAAGTCTTATTTATTTGTGAAAAGAAAACAAGAAGAATTGATGTGTGAAGTTTTGCATCTAATTAACCCTAAATCTACCATACAAAAGAAGACAAAAGGACTATTATGGTTGCAGGTAAGATAGATACCAGACTACTGTACAATTTTACTTTGTATGTGTGATTGTAAGTCTTAACTTGAATATTTGGTATATTATGTAGCCAAACTGAGTTCTTAACGGTGGCACCCCATCTTCCGAAATTCAAATCGTCAACCAACCAGTTTGGTGGTTGTCTAATCAAGTGAATTCTTAGACGTTGTACTTACTCCCACGTTGATTTTATCTGTAAAGACATTGTAGGCCTGTACGTACTCTCAAGTGCTTCACACGAATTCGGGCATTGCATCAGCTGCTAGATTAGTTCATCTATACATGTACCAGGTTTTGCTTTTCGTTTTCTTCTTTCCTCATAAACCAAACCCTTGTTCAGACCTAATCATCATGTGAATTGATCCCTTGCTATGAATGTCAATCAAAAACATAATCGTGGTCGTTCTTAAATAAAGCATGCATCAATATGACAGTATCTCGTCCAACTACAAAGAAGCCGTTACCCTTGTGATTTGATTTAACTGTATCTGAAATCTTGATTAGGATCAGGATGGAGAAAGTGATGGGACAGACAGAACCAAAGAGAGAATCGGTAGATGCGAGTGATGTGATTCACTTTTATTATTGGTGAAAGTATGTGTGAAATTGAGAGCAGCTATCAACAAAAGTCCGTACGAAAGAATGTCATTGGCCAACGATTACATCACAATCAACGTCCCCCCAAACTCAATTATGTGGATCGATGCCCTCGACTTGGTGGATGCAATGCCGTTTATGGGATGACATTTCCACTCGTTGTCCTCGCTGTCATAACGTCAAAATTTTAAAAAGAATAACTTATTTCTCATTTTTATTATATTATTTACATTCATAATTGCCGATCGATGTAGACTTGTATTTTTCCTTAGCATCAAAGAGGTGAGAGTGAGACAGATGAATACGACAAAATTCCTACAAGTACTCAGTCTACTTGGCAACTGGTGGAGTGTTGGTGTTATAGGATTCTTTCGGTATAAAAGTAAACAGCGGTGTTACAAAGCACAAGCACCTTCTGTTTCCCGTGCCGTTGCGTTT
Source organism: Erythroxylum echinodendron (assembly GCA_027575705.1). Classification (NCBI taxonomy): domain Eukaryota; kingdom Viridiplantae; phylum Streptophyta; class Magnoliopsida; order Malpighiales; family Erythroxylaceae; genus Erythroxylum; species Erythroxylum echinodendron. Next base: position 30,049,317 of record JANZXR010000004.1, on the reverse strand, counting down.
AAGGCCTAAAAAGGACGGTCCCAATTAATTTCCACGAGGATCAATGTCAACTACAGTCAATTGCCGTCGACATTCAGCGGACCTTCTGTTTCCCGTGCCGTTGCGTTTAAGGCCTAATAAAGATGGTCACAATTAATTTCCACGAGGATCAATGTCAACTATAGTCAATTGCCGTTGATATTTTCTACACTATAATTCAGATTCTACTTGTACCTCGTGCTAAGCACACGCTTAACTCTTAAGTCCATTAACTAGATTACATGTTTAAACTCATTAACTATGCATTAATATCACGGATACAGAGTTCCCCTTTCCGAGATTGGGAACTCTGTAAGTTCCAAATGGTCTGTCCCTTGGAAGTCAAAATTTTTTTGTTAGAATATATACCATATTCGTGTAAAATGACAGTCACCTAACTATTCGATCAACAAGCTTCAAATTGCATGTACTATTAGGATTATACAGTTATACCGAAAAGCGGATTAGATTTAGCAACTTAATTGGTAACCAACAAATGTCAATTGCATCACACAATCAATACGACAGACCCAACTTCTGATCAAAATTTAACCTACAAGTTATGACACTAAAAGCAGAAAAGGCCACTAATCACTTGCTCATCTGTGCCACATCAATAAATCAGCTAATATCACCCTTCTCCAAAAAAAAAAAAAAAAAAGCTAAACAACAAGACAACTGTGACTTCCAAAATTTCTAAAAATCCAGTTTGGATGTGAACATACGGGCAATTTCCACGGAGAAATGTAACATCCCAATCCCAATCCCATACTTGTGGCCAACACATCAAGGGATAGACATAGAGAAAGCGAGGTGGACATGCTCAATGAGGTAACCTCAAAACTTGGCAGGATATAGGACGTGTACAACCTTATTTCGTTGCATGTGATGTCGCCGATTGCCATCACTTATAAACTTGGGTTGTCAGGTTTTTGGTTTTATGAGACTTGTCAAATATTGAATGGTGGCGGTTGAACTTGGACTATCAAGAAACTCGTGTCCTGGTGGCTGGTTTTACGTAAGGTAAGAAAATAATATTTTAACATCTATATATAAATAATAATAAAAAGAGAAGTCACCGTCTTTATTCGATATCTTTATCGAAATTTTGGAGTTTTAAATTTAATCAGAACACTTTCAAATCCGACCACCGTAGACAGCACTCGCTAAACAGTTTCACTTCCCAATGTATTTCCATAAATGACCCAGAATTAATACATAAACTTCGCGTAGTACCCTTCGGAGGCGAGTATGAATACATATAGAAGCGGCGCGTCTATGCGGCCCGAGCGACAACAATACTTCAGAAAAGGGTCGGGGACATGGAGGGGTAGAAATGGAATTAAGAAATTTGCATGAGAAGCACACCTTTAGAGTGGCTTTATAAGAGGACGCTTGGCGTGATTACGCAACCGCATGCCACCAATTGTTCAACTATCTCTGCAACTCAGTCATGAAGAATTTATCACCAAAGGTACAAAAAACTTGCATGAATCTATGGGCAAAAGAGAGGAAATTTTGATACCCCAAGGACGCTTTAAACTCTTTTAAGAGAACTTCGCAGTTAACGCCTTCGGCCTGATCAGTAGCTATGGCGAACTTGGGGGATAATGGGCACGGCAAGAAAATGGTCACATGCAGGTTTTCTGCATCTGTGAAGCTTTCTCTGTTTATGGTCCCGTTGCTTATGGTTTCTGGGTTCGTTGCCGTTTCGGGTCCTAAAATTTACACCTGGGATTTTATATCTAGCCAACTTTGGATGTGGAGGAATGAGGCTGAGAAGATGATCTCAGTTTCTCAGGGGAAGGAAAGTGAAGGTGTGGTGGATTTGCACCCAACAGTGGTGGTTGTTGGTGTTCAAAACACGGAAAAGGAAAAAGCTACTTCTGATGACTCTCTTCTGAACCGCTCTTCTGCTCCACCGATTCCTGTTGAGGCTATTCACTTGGAAGAACCAGTAAGCTTTTTTATTCTTTCATTTAAATCCTCCGAACTTCTGCATGTTCTTGACATAATTCTTCAAGTTTCTTCTTATATATTATTTTAAATTATGTTTCTGTAAAGTTAAGATTGTTCTTGTATCTGAAGGAACATAGACAAAGCGTTTTGTCCGAGCCATGCTTTTTTATTTATTTTTCTGTGGATTTATTTCTTGTTTAGATCGATGCTGTCATTTGCGTAGGTTGTATTTAACCAAATTTATTTGCTGTGCAATATCCTTTTATCAAAAGCTCATGCAGGATTTTTGTAAGTACAGTTTTCGTTTTCCCAAGGCATGCTTGAGTTATTGTAAGTTGATCAGATTTAAATGGTATTTCTCCAGAACGCAACCACAGAAAATGGTTTAAACAGTTCAAGAAGCGAAATCACAGTAGCTGAATTTTCCAGGAATGAGACCAATGATCATATTTCAGTGAAAAGTCAAGATCCGAGAGAGTATTCAAATTTAGAGAGGCTTGAAGCTGGTCTACAGAAGACTCGGGTCGCTATAAAAGAGGCAAAGGATGGAAATCAAACCCTTGAGGACTCTGACCATGTTCCTCACGGCCCTATGTACTGGAATGCCAGAGTATTCCACAGGTAAAACAAAATAGTAAGATACGTGTAAAAGATATGTGATACTTCATCGTTTAAAAAAAGTGGATAACATTTTATTTTATCCATCTAATTACAATTGATTGTTATGTTTTGTCTCTGCTGAGAACTTCTAATGCTGAGCTTTGTGGAAATGTAATCCATCCGTTCTCATCACCCTAAACATCAACATCGTACAATACATTGAAAAAATATCCATGACACCGATATTATACAAGGTGGTAATGGGCCGCTCTTCGCTGATATGAATTTGAGAGACAGTAAACTATAAGCTCAATTTAGATAGGCCCAACACAGTAAACTAGATGTGTTTCTCACCTTTTGTTGGGACTAGAGTCTTGCATTCTTCATCATCTAATTCGAAGTTCAACAAAACAGAACAAGCTTTCTCTGGTTTTGTATAATAACAATGTGCATTTCCCATTGCAGGAGCTACCTGGAAATGGAAAAACAGTTTAAGGTGTTTGTTTATAGAGAAGGGGAACCCCCTGTGTTCCATAACGGTCCTTGCAAGAGCATATATTCTATGGAAGGTAATTTTATTCACATGATGGAATTGGATGCCCAATTCCGAACCAAGGATCCGGAGAAGGCACATGTTTTCTTCCTTCCCTTCAGTGTAGCAATGATGGTCCAGTTTGTCTATGTACGTAATTCACATGATTTTGGGCCCATAAGGAGGACGGTGACTGACTACGTCAATCTTGTTGCTGAAAAATACCCGTATTGGAATCGGAGTCTTGGAGCTGATCACTTCATGCTTGCTTGCCATGATTGGGTAAGTGCCATCTCTATTTAAACACACGCTCATGTTCTAATTATTCCTGTACTTTTTGACATGTAAATGTCAATATATTGAAGCTAGCTGGCATGTATTTATTCTTACAGGGACCTGAAACTTCATTCTCAGTCCCTCATCTGGCAAACAACGCCATTCGTGCATTATGCAATGCCAACACTTCAGAAAGGTTCAACCCGATCAAAGATGTATCCTTTCCAGAGATCAATCTGCAAACAGGTTCGACAAAGGGATTGATCGGTGGACCCTCTCCTTCAAAGCGGCCAATATTGGCCTTCTTTGCCGGAGGGCTTCATGGCCCGATTAGGCCTATTGTCCTGGAGCATTGGGAGAACAAGGACGACGATATCCAGGTGCATAGGTACCTCCCTAAAGGCGTATCTTACTACGACATGATGCGAAAAAGCAAGTTTTGCCTTTGTCCTAGTGGCTATGAAGTTGCGAGTCCAAGAGTAGTTGAGGCATTCTACACAGGCTGTGTTCCTGTGTTGATCTCTGATCATTATGTGCCACCTTTCAGCGACGTGCTGAATTGGAAGGCATTTTCTGTTGAGGTTCCGGTGAGAGACATCCCTAAATTGAAGGAAATACTGAATAGCATATCTCCAAGACAGTATATAAGAATGCAGAGAAGATTAGTGCAGATAAGGCGACACTTTGAGGTCAACTCTCCCCCAAAGCGTTATGATGTTTTTCATATGATTCTTCATTCTATATGGCTTAGGAGATTGAATGTTAAAATACAAGAAGATCTATTTCTCATACCCAGCTGACCTAACCATCCACCACACACCAGTACTTTTTGATGGGTAGCTAGTTAGTCCTAGAAAAGTTCCACTGTAATGTGATGTGATTTTGAGCTCAACCAAGTGCAGTTTTTTACCGTGTAAATGTACATCAAATGTAGTGTGCTATCAATAAACCCCAATTGAATAATCATTATTTTTCTTATTGGCATATCTTTTTGTTTATATTTTGTGCAAATTCATGCGTAATTTTGACTTTTATTCTTATATTTTTGGCAACGGGCTAGCCGTTTCTACTTAATAATAAACAATATCATATAAACGTTTGGTGCATACTTTTACGAACATAGTTAGCAATCTCAAACCATTTAAACCCATATGATAAAGATCTATAGTTTGAGAGTTATATTTGGTAGTAAACTCTTTCTGTTAAAACAAAAAAAAACCCAAAATGATAAGGGTTCAAGAGAACCGGAAGCAAGAACCTGGTGACGCAGCTTATCCAGTCAAAATGACCAGTCATCCGTCCACGTAAAGCTTTTGATTCTGTATTCCACGTGAGAGGACACGCGCAATATAACCACTATTTATTTAAAGCTATTTTAGTTTCAATCAATCATGATTAGTGTGAATAATTTAACATTCTTATTCTTTAATTAAAATTTTTTAATTCAAATTTTAAAAATAAAAAAATTTATTTAGTCAACACTTTTAACTCTTACGAACTAATACGATGCGATTACAAATTAATCTAAATGTGAATAAGTTAAAACCTAATTTTTATAATTAGGATCCTCCCTAAACATTTCATGAGCTAACCGAAAAAAAAAAGACTATAGTTTTTCTTAGCTTTGACGTCTTACAGCCTCCACGATCTCCTTGCATAGATGACGACGTGTCACATGTCTTCTCAGTACACCACATGTCACCCAAACCGGCTTGCCCATAAACAACGTGTCACCTCTTCGGATAGATTAGTAGAGAAATACTTACATATGCTAGACTTTGGGACGTTTCTGAATTTCATCTTTTAAGTGAACTAACAAGGTGCTACAAATTCGTGTATTTGAGAAGTTTATTGATTTCTGGAGCTGAAGAGCAGTG
>JANZXR010000004.1:29979287-30042682 GCA_027575705.1 Erythroxylum echinodendron | reverse complement strand
CTAAGGATTATCCAGCTGAGAAAGCCGAAGAGGAAAGGGATGGTGCATTGAGGAAGCTTGGTGAGCTTAAGGAAAGTACTAAAAATGCTGCGAGAAAGGCAATGGACTTCTTCGTTGGTAAGAAAGAAGGTGGTGAAGAGAAGGGAGTAGTGACCATACAGGCAAACAAGGTTAGTGTATTAAATATTCATTAATTGTTTTCCAGAAACGACAACCTAGCGACTTTAACAATGCTTGCTATTTCCCATGTTAAAGATTGTGACCCAATTTTTATTTTAGTCTAGCTCGAAAAGTTCACGGTAAGATAGTTGTGAAAAAAATTAAATTACAGTTCACATAGGACTCATTTAAAATTAAGGTTTACTTTATATATCTTGATTTATGCAAAGATGAGAAAGTAATAGTTTTGTGAGCCTCCTTAAGCTCTTTGCCATTGTATTCATCGTTTTCATAGTGGAACTCTCCTCCTCTGCCTGTGGTTTTCTCCTTGATTTGGGGTTTTCATGTAAAAACTGTGTTGTTATTTTATGTCTATTGTTTGCTATCGTATTATGTCTTTATAAACTGGTATCAGAGCAGGTTTGTTGATTGCATCGATGACAATCATGAAGTATGATATCCCGCTACTAGATCACAACATCAGGTTCTCGTTATGGCGGGTTAAGATGCGTGTTGTATTAGCATAGATGGATTTGGATGACGCATTATGAGGATTTGATAAGATGTCGTCATTTTGGATCACAGAGGAGAAACAACGTAAGGATCTTAAAGTTTTGTCACAGATGCATTTTCACCTCTCGAATTAGATTCTACAAGATGTTTTGAAAGAGAAGTCCGCCGCTTTGTTATGGTTGAAACTGGAGCAGTTATGTATGAAGAAAAGCCTAACCAGTAAATTGCACTTGAAGTAAAGGTTGTATTCTCACAGTCTGACAGAAGGTACATCTATTGATGATCACTCAAAATTTGTTTAAAGAGATTATTTCTGATTTAAAGATTATGGAGTTAAAATATAAGGATGAAGATTTGGCTTTAATATTGTTATGTTCATTGCCGGCATCATATTCCACTTTTAGTGATACTATTTTATATAGTTGTGATACCCTAATCCTAGAAGAGGTATATGATGCATTACTTTCTAAAGAGAAGTTAACAGATATGAGGCTCCGGCTAAGGGTCTTGTTGTTCGAGGGAGACTATAGGAGAGAAATCTTAGTGGTGACGAAACAGGTAGGTTGAAATCTAAGCATAGAAACAAAGTCTGCAACTACTGTAAGAAGAAAGGTCATGTAAAGAACTGAATTTAAAGGGAAAGTAGCCTGAAAAATCTGGTGAAGCTAGTGTTGTACAGGATGCATTCAGTGATGATGAACTCCTAGAAATTTCTAAGGGTAGGTCTAATTTTAACAAAGATATGTGTCCCAATCGGGATTGGTTTTCAATATATGAAATGACGTCTAATGGTGTTGTTATAATGGGAAATAACACTCCTTTTAAGATAGCAGGCATGGGAACAATTAGAATCCGAATGTTTGATGGTGTTGTTAGAAAAATTGCAAATGTGAGACATGTTCTAGATTTAAAGCGAAAATTAATTTCTTTGAGTACTCTAGATACCGATGGGTATAGGTATATTGGTGAAGGTGGAGTTCCAAAGGTTGGAAAAGATGCTATGGTTGTGATGAAAAGGAAGAAACAGTCTGCTAGTTTATATGTCTTGTAGGGTTTAACAGTTTTTGGTGATGTAGATGTTACTACCCAATCTATGATTGATGGTGATGTTACGAAATTATGACATATGTAGCTTGGACATATGAGCCAAAATGGTATAATTGAGCTTAGTAAACGAGGACTACTTGACGGATAGTGTATTGGCATATTAGAGTTTTATGAGCACTATTTTTTTGGGAAGCAGAAGAGAGTTAGCTTCGGGAAAGGCATTCACAGCACAAAAGGAACACTTGATTATATACATTCTGGCTCTAGGGACTAGCTAAGGTGACTTAGAAAGGAGACACTAATTATATGTTTGTAACAGCCCAGACCACCTGCCCATAGATATTGACTGATTTAGGTTCCTACCGAGCCAAGGCCTTCAACGTTTTGCTCTTCTCGCACCCGAAAAATCCGTCTAAGAAGAAAAGATATATGTACCCTTATAACATGTATTTCGTTCTCTTCTTCAACTAATGTGGGATCTCACAATCTACTTCTTTAGGGCTCAGCATCCTCGTTGGCAGAACAAGTCGGGAACTGACTCTGATACTATTTATAACAGTTTAGATCACCCGCTCACAAATATTGTTCGTTTTTTGTTACCCATCGGGCTAAGGCCCTCACAGTTTTGCTCTTCCTACACTCGAGAAAAATAGGGAATAGGTATTCGTGCCCTTATAAGGCATACTTTGTTCTCTTCTCCAATCTATGTAGGATATCATAACATCGCTAGTTATTGATGAATTTTCTAGAAAACTATGTCCTTCTTGAAGAAAAAGAGTGATGTATTTGCGACTTTCAAATAGTGGAAGACTATGATTGAAAAGTAGACATGACGATAGGTTATTCGTCTACGTATTGATAATTCTATAGATTTTTGTTTTGATGGATTTAATGTTTTCTGCAATAAAGAAGGAATTTTGAGGCACTTAACAGTTCCTAGTATCCCACAACAAAACGGTGTGGTAGAGTGAATGAATAGGACTTTGATGGAGAGGGTATGATGCATGCTCTCTAATTCTAGTGTACCAAAGTCATTTTGGGTTGAAGTAGCAACTACTGTGTGCTTCCTTGTTAATCACTCTCTTTTGACTACCATTGAGAGAAAGACTCCAAAAGAGGTATGGTATGGTTCTACTGCTAATTATTATGATTTGAGAATTTTGTAGTTCTGCGTATGTTCATGTTGACAATGGAAAACTAAAACCCAGATCTAGGAAGTGTATCTTTCTTGGCTACAAGTCAGGTGTTAAGGGATATAAGTTATGGGATCCTGAGAGTAGTAAAGTCATTGTCAGCAGAAATGTTATTTTTGATTAAAATATTATGCTTAAAGGTTTGTATTCTAATGTTTCGAGTGATAAAGATCAACAGAGACCAAAAGTGCAAGTGGAGTTTGATAGAGGGATAGAGAGTACACCAAAAATTGTGTCTTAATCACCGTAGCATTGTATAACTAGAGACAGACCTAGAAGAGAAATTAAACCTCCATAGAGATATGTTGAAGCTAATTTGATTGCTTATGCTTTGAATGTGGCTGAGGGTGTTGAGTCCATTGAAGAACCTTTTACTGATTCAGAGGTAGTTAGTTATGACAACTTTAGAAAATGGATTATAGCTTAAGAAGAGAGGGAATCCTTTCATAAGCATGGTACTTAGGATTTAGTGAGATTACCTAAAGGTAAGAAATTTATTCGTTGCAGTGGGTATTCAAGAGAAAGGAAGGTACTCAAGGAGTTGAAGAAGCAAGGTACAAGGCCAAGCTAGTCATTAAGGGTAGTCAAATTCTGGATGTAGACTTCACATATGTGTTTTCTCTAGTTTGTAAAACATAAATCAATTCAAGCTTTATCGTCTGTTGAGGCTATGTATGATTTTGAGCTCGAGTAATTGAATGTCAAGACAACATTCTTATAAGGAGAACTTGAGGAGAATATCTACATGCAATAGCCAAAGGGTTTTCGTAGCTACAGGGAAGGAGGAGCGTGTATGTTGCTTACTTAGACAATGGTATAAGAGGTTTAACTCATTCATGATTACTCAATATTTCAAAAGATGCAATTATGATAACTGTGTCTATTATAAAAAGGTCATTAATGGGTCATTTGTGTATTTATTCTTATACATTGTGATATGTTGATAATAGCCAAAGATAAATCAGAAATAGTAAAGGCAAAAGCCCAACTTAGTAGAGAGTTTAAGATGAAAGATTTGGGTGCAACAAAGAAGATACTTGGCATAGAGATTTTGAGAGACGAAAAAGCAAGTAAACTGCATTTAACCCAAAAGGGTTATATTGAGAAAGTTTTGCACATATTCAATATGCAAAATGCAAAACTTGTTATGACTCCATCAGTTGCACATTTTAGACTTTCATCTACTTTATCTCCTAAATCAAATGAAGATATTGACCATATGTCACGACTCTTATATTCTAATGCAATCGGATCTCTCATGTATGTTATGGTGTGCGCACCTCTAGATTTATCGTATGTTGTTAGTGCAGTTAGTATATACATGACGAATCTAGGAAAAGAGCATTAGGAAGCAGTTTAGTGGATTTTGAGATACTTGCGTGGCTCTACTGATGTTTGTTTAGAATTTGGGAGAACTAGAGATGAGATTGTTGGATATGTTAATTATGAATTTGCAGGTGATCTTGATAAGAAAAGACCACTTACAAGATATGTGTTTATTGTTAGTGGTTATGTTATCATTTGGAAAGCTTCTTTGCATACTACTAATTGATACAAGAAAAAAAAAGGGTGATTAAGCCTAAGAATTGATTAACATTTGGCATAGTTAAATGTGTGACAAATGGACTGATACATAAATGACAATTGGACCAATTCATATATGACATGTGGACCAACCCTGAAGTGATATGTGGACTGATTAAAGGGTGACAAATGATAGCATTATGAGTGGATTAGTGGCAGCTTAATTGTTGAACAAATGGTTATCATTCTTTAAGACATATTTCTTTGTAAGTTAATGACACCTAGCTAGTTTGTTGATTTGGCAAATTCCAGCACCCAAATTTCTGCCTCCTTCCTTGTTTCCTTCACTAAAATTGCTCCAACTTTTCCTCTGAAATTTTCTTAATCCCTAGTTAATTTGTTACATGAAAACCACACCTAAATCCTTCACCGAATTTCCAAGAAAACTAGCTAAATGTGATCTTCATTTTGTCGTCAGAAAATCACCTTGCTTTCACCATAAGTTTGTGTTAATTTTGCTTGCTTCAAGACTTGGTCTCATCTAAAGTTTTGTGTTGAATTGGAAGCATAATAGGTAAGTAACAACCTGAGTTTAATGGCATGTTAAATGGTATAGGAATGATGCTTGAATTGGAATGAAATGCATGAGATATTGGTGATGATATGTGCTGGAAAATGATCATTATATGATAATTTTTGGTTTGGTTTTAATGTGTGAACGTTATTGATTTGTAAGTTACTTAATGAATGACTTTTGGAATTGGTTCTGGACAGGGGTGTTGAAGGGGTAAGATGTGAGTTATTTATACAGTTCCACTAAACAGACCGCGGTATTTTAGTGATAACTTGACCTGTAGATATCCAGATAGGATGATTTTAATTTTTGATTAAACTAAATATGTCTAAAATTTTCATAAAGGAATAGAATTTTAGTTCTATCTCTAAGGGTTTTGAAATTTGACTTGAAGTTGGGTTTTGGTAATTGTCACTGTCTGAGAATAGTTTGTAATATTTTGGGTATAACTATAGAATAATGAACCAAATTGTATGAACTTAGTTTATTAGAAACTTAAGACATAGAGGAACATTTGTTTAGAAGAACATAGTACCTAGAAACCTCAGTTTTGATGTCAGAATGGCCATACAAAACTAACCTGAAACTTATCCTGAGAAAATCTTGGAAAAATAATGAAGGAAATGGATGGGGACTTTCGGATAACCCATCCCACAATTAGGGGAAGCCATACATGATCATGGGAATGACATGAAAATAAAGAAACTGTACTTTTGTGTGATTTTAGAATCAATCAAGGATAAGGTTCTTATCTGTGATGTATTTGGACTTGATTATGGTTTAAAATGAACATAATTTGATGTTGGAAAAGTTGGTTAAATGGGTGATAAGTTTTGATTGATAATTGATGTCATACTTTAAGGAAAAGAATGTTTGATAACAATGCATCTAAGTTTCGAATGAAGGAGTGTTAAATAAATGAAGATATTCATATGAATGCAATTGTATTCCAAAGGCTATTAATAATGCATTAAGAATGAATGAATGAGAATTGAGAATTATGTGAAATATTTATAATGCTAGAAAAGAGATAGTAAATGTATGGTTAATGAATTGAGCATGATCAAGTCTACTCAAGGTGTTAAGCTAAATGCAAACAAGACATATCTAAGTGACAATACGTGAATGATTATGAATTATGTTTAAGGAAACATACCCAAGATAGCCATTGGGCATGCATTGAACATGGCATATATATGTATGTGTATGATTGAATATGTATTTGTTTGATCATGATAGTAATGTGTATAATGTATGTGTATTTAGACGCTCAAGTCGAACGTCATCGACAAGACATTGCCAGACCATCTAGGTAATAGCATATACGGGAGCGTACTGTGAGTCAAAGTAGATGATAACATTAGGATTGATTTATTTCTATTTTTGCTTAATTCCCATATATTGAACTGTTAATGACTTTATTGCAATAATTTCGAACTTTAAGGTCTAAGGAGATTGATATCTGGGAATGTATTTGAAGTGTTCTACTTGTATATGAAATCTAAATGATATCTGTTTGCATCTAAATTCTAAATGATTTCTGAATACTTAGCGGAAGTTGAATGTAAGACTAAGGTCCGACAAATATAAGATTCTGTCTATGCATCATAAGTAATTGATGTTCATGGCATATTTTGTGATTTGATGTATTACATTAAATGCATGATCAGATAAAGGCGTTGTGATCAGAGTAGCTAGTCTAAAAGAGCTTTAAACTTATAATTCTACACGTAGAGCTTTGCTCCGTGATTTTTGTATCTGATTGAACCCAATACAGGTCAATATTTGTATCTGACGAGAGTGGAGTCTCATAAACATCTACATTAGTACACGATCATGAATTGTATGATTATGAAAATACTTCTAAATTAAGATGATAGTGTGATATGCCTCACTTGTGTACTTTTGGTAAAATGATTAACTGAGATAGATGATGATCTTACCTGAAAAGATTATATGATTTGTTGAAATAAAGACTATTTTATATTTGGTTTATATCTGTTATGTTTGAGGTGTTGAATGAGTGAAATCAACAATGATGGTTCACTCACTGAGTTTGCGAAACTCATCAAAATTACAACATGGCTTTTCAGGTATGAGACAGGAGACCTAGTTCCTAAAGTATTCTAGAAGATCGATTTGGATTAAGTTATGACTAAAAGGTCTATCAGCTGGCATCTAAGGAGTTGTCGTTATGTTTAAGTAGTTTTCTTTATATGTAGATCTTTTATATAAAGAGAGATGTTTATGATAATGTAAATATTTGTTAAATGAAAGTAATACTAAAATGTAGCTTTTGTTAATGTATGAAATGAGAAGTTAAGTTTTAAGCCTTCTGTTATTCTGTATAATGCCATATAAGTGACTATGATTGCTCTAACATGCCATTATCATATGATTTGTACTTATATGTCCTCTGGGTATTCGAGTATATATTCTATGGTAGTGGGGTGTTACAATTTTGGTATCAAACCATAGTTTAACATCCATAGGGCTATATAAGGACATTAAGACATAATAAATAGTAAGAGATTCAGAAAATGATTACAACTATTTTTGTTATAGGTCATCTGCTATATGCGATTAAGTTGGAGAGTCAACTGATATAGAGTCTTTAAGAGCCAATAGAGAGTCTTCTGTACCTGAGTTTACACAATTGCCTCCAAGAATCCCTGAGAGGAGTGAAAGGAGATACGATAAGCTTATAAAGCAAGGGCTGTGGACTTCTGCAGGAGCACAGACCCCGTTAAGACAGAAGGGTTGTTAGAAAGAACTGAAAGAGTGTTCGATCAGATGGACTGTGAGTCAGATGAGAGGTTCGATTATGCAGTTTTTCTACTGCAAGGTTCAGCATATCAATGGTAGTAGACTATTCTAAGCAATGCCACCAGGCCTTGTGGTTTGACTTGGGAAGATTTTTTAAGGGTACTTCAAGAGAATTATATGCCGAAGATTTATTTGAATAGAAAGATGAAGGAATTTTTGGATCTGAAACAATGAAGTCTCTTAGTAGCAGAGTATGAGATAAAGTTTAATTAGTTGATGGGGTATGCAACTACCTTGATTCCTACTGAAGAGACTAAGTATAGGAGGTTCAAATATGGGCTAAATATAGAGATCAAAACGACGTTAGCTATTTATAATTTCGATAGTTTTATGGAACTACGAGCAGCTTCTATCAAAATTGAACAATTGATGGTCAAGGAGAGTAAAGACAAGAGTCTAGAGTGAAGAGATAGAGTGAATCTCATGTTGATTCTAGCATAAGCTTTAGTGAGCACCAAAACTGATTGTTTAGATTCTAGACTAGATAGAGACAATCAAAGTTTTAACCGAAAGGTGGATTTATTCAAGCCAGTAGAGTTAGAGGACAAGTGCCGTCCTAGTAGTCCCAACAGATGCCTGAGTGTGAGCACTATAGTAAAAATGGAGAGTGTAGGAGATCATCATGAGCTTGTTCCAATATGGCTTTGTTAAGCATCAGATCAAAGATTGTCTTAAGAGATTAGGGTCAGATTCTGGTATGAGAGGAGGAACAATGACTAAGATGACGATCCAGTAGAGTAGAGAAATGTTGAATTGTGGTTTAGTGGTGAGTACTCTAGTAGGTAGTACTACCGTGATTGGTGAGGTATGTAAAGGGTGCATAGTTCAGATTGATTAGGCGGAGTTAGAAGCTGATTTGATAGTACTGCAATTGACAGAGATAGATCTCATCTTCGGTATGGATTGGCTCAATGCATATAGAGTTGTGATGAATTGCACTGAGGCCAAATACATGGCGATTAGGGAGGCTTTTAAAAAAATTATTTGGTTGAGAGGTTTGTTTGCTAAACTTTGTCAAGATATGCAAGTTACCATGATCTTTTATGATAGTCAAAGTGCTGTCTTTCTCACTAAGGACCAAATGTTTCATGAGAGAACGAAGCGTATTGATGTCTGTTGTCATTTTGTTCGTGAGGTCATTGCTGATGGTGATATTATTGTGAAGAAGGTTAGTACCCACGATAATCTAACTAATATAATGGCTGAGGCACTTCTTGTGACCAATTTTATGCACTGTTTAGACTTGATTGGTATTACTCATTAAGATTAGCCCTTAAGGGCTTTTAATGGAAGAGGTAGACAGTTTTTTTGTTTTAAAGATTGAAGACATCTTACAATAGAATTCATGTCTAGGTGGAGATTGTTAAAGTTTGTGACCTAATTTTTATTTTAGTCTGCTCGAAAAGTTTACAGTGGAACAGTTGTGTAAAATTAAATTACAGCCCAAGCAGGGCCCATTTAAAATTAAGGTTTGCTTTATATAGCTTGTTTTATGCTAGGTTGAGTAAGTAATAGTTTCATGAGCCACTCTAAGCTCTCTACCACTGTATTTATCCTTTTCATAGTGAAGCTCTCCCTTATTTGGGGTTTCCACATAAAATCTGTGTGTTGTTTTTTTGTGTATATTATTTGCTATCTAGATTTGTCTTTACGCCTGACTGCGGGAGAAGTTATTTAAAATAGAGGAAGAAACAAGAAACAAATTGGAGGAGTTGAGGCTTTGAGACAAAGAAGACAAAAGAGCCAGAGGAAACTAGAAGAGAGTGTTGAAAAAATAAAATTTAACTCCCAATATATATTGCTACTTGTTTTCTAGTAGTTTGTCTATTTTATTTTTTCAACACTCTCTTCTAGTTTCCTCTGGCTCTTCAGTCTTCTTCGTCTCAAAGCCTCAACTCCTCCATTTTTCTTATTGTTTCTTCCTCTGTTTTAGATAACTTCTCCTGTAGTAATCAGGTGTAAAGACAAATCATGATAGCAAATAATAGACATAAAAGAATAACACAAATATTTTACGTGAAAACCCCAAATTAGGGAGAAAACCATGAATAGAAGAGGAGAGCTTCACTATGAAAAGGATAAATACAATGGCAGAGAGCTTAGGGTAGCTCATAAAACTATTACTTACTCACCTTAGCATAAAACAAGATATATAAGGTAAACCTTAATTTTAAATGGGCCCTGTGTAGTTTGTAATTTAATTTTTCCACAACTGTCCCACTGTGAACTTTTCAAGCCAGACTAAAATAGAATTTTGGTGACAAATTTTAACAATCTCCACCTTGACACGAATTCTATTGTAAGAAGTCTTCAACCTTTAAAACAAAAAAGTTGTCCACCTCTTCCATTAAAAACCCTTAAAGGGCTAATCTCAATTAGCAGTACCAATCAAGTCTAAACAGTGCTCAAAATTGGTCACAGGAAGTGCCTTAGTTATCATATCAGTTAGATTATCATAAGTACTAACCTTTTCACAACAATATCACTATAAGTAATGACCTCACAAACAAAATGACAATGGACATCAATATGTTTCGTTCTCTCATAAAACATTTGGTCCTTAGTGAGAAAGATAGAACTTTGACTATCATAAAAGATCGTGGTAACTTGCATATCTTGACAAAGTTCAACAAACAAACCTCTTAACCAAATAACTTCTTTAAAGGGCTCCGTAACCGTCGTGTAGTTGACCTCAGTGCAGTTCATCATAGATATATGTGCAGTGAGCCAATCCATACCTAAGATAAGGTTTGTCTCTCTCAATTGCAATACTATCAAATCAGCTTCTAACTTTGCCTGATCAATCCAAACTATGCACCCTTTACATACCTCACCAATTGCAATACTATTAAATTAACTCTATATGTAGTGAGCCAATCCATACCTAAGATGAGGTCTATCTCTCTCAATTGTAATACTATCAAATCAGCTTCTTTGCCTAATCAATCCAAACTATGCACCCTTTACATAACTCACCAATCACTATAGTACTACCTCTTGGAGTACTCACCATTAAACCACAATTCAACATTTCTCTATCATAGTACAAACTAGATGCCAGATGCGGTTCAATGAATGAATGTGTAGATCCTAAATCTATCAATGGAAATGCTTCAAAATTAAAAATATTCAACACATCTGCTACCACATCTGGGGAGTTTTACACCTCCTGTCTAGTGATGGCATAGACCCTGGCCTGATAATGTGACTGGTTACTCTGCACCTTAGTCCTAATACTGGGCCCTGCTGATTGTGTCTTGCCTTTACCTCTGCCTCTCTATACTAATGTAGTAGCTCTACTCTGCTGGACCGTTGTCTCAGTCATTGTTCCTCCTCTCATACCAGACTGTGGTCCCATTGTCTTAGAACAATCTCTGATCTGATGCTCAATAAAGCCACATCGGAAACAAAATCCTAATAATCTCCTACACTCTCCACCATGCTTCTTACCACAGTGCTCACACTTAGGCATCTGTTGGGACTGCCAGGAGGGCACTTGTCCTCTACCTCTATCGGCTTGACAAATCCACCTTTTGGTCGAAATCTCGATTGTCTTGATCTAGTCTAAAATTGGAACAATCAGTTTTGGTGCTTACTGTAGCTTCTGCCAAAATCAGCCTAAGATTCAATCTATCTCTTCACTCTAGACTCTTGTCTATACTCTCCTTGACCATCTTCAACAACCGTTCAATTCTGATCGAGGTCGCTCATAGTTCCATAAAACTACCCAAATTAGAAATGATTAGCCTCGTTCTGATCTCCATATTTAAACCCCCTTTAAACCTCCTATATTTATCCTCTTCAATAGGAATCAAGGCAGTTGTATACCCCATGAACTCGTTAAATTTTATCTCATACTCTGCTACTGAGAGGCTTCCTTGTTTGAAATCCAGAATTCTTTCATCATTCTGTCTAAATAATTCTTTGGCATGTAATTCTCTTAAAACACTCTCAGAAAATCTTCCCAAGTCAAATTATAAGGCCTGGTGGCACTGTTTGAAAGTTGAAACAGTCTTCCACCACTGATATGTTGAACCATGTAGTACGGAAACTACATAATTGAACCTCTCATCTGACATGCAGTCTATCTAATCGAATACTCTTTCAGTTCTTTCTAACTACCTTTCTACCTCAGTAGGGTCTATGCTCCCGTAGAAGTCCACAGCCCCCTAGTTTCTAAGTTTATTGTATCTCCTTTCCCTCCTCTCAGAGATTCTTGGAGGCATTTATGTAAATTCAGGTACAGGAGACTCTCTATTTGCTCCTACAGGCTCTATGTCAACTAACTCTTTAACTTGATCAACTATAGCAGATGACCTATGAGAAAAATAGTTGTGATCACTTTCTGAATCTCTTACTCTTTATCATGTCTTAATGTCCTTATATAGCCCTATGGATGTTAAACTATGCTCTGATACCAAAATTGTAATACCTGACTACCATAGAGTATATACTCGAACATCCAGAGGATATAAAAGGAAATATCCTATGACAATGACATGTTAGAGCAATCATAATTACTTATATGGCATCATACAAAATAACAGAAGACTTAAAACTTAACTCCTCATTTCATACATTAACAAAAGTTACATTGTAGTAGTACTTTCATTTAACAAATATGGACATTATCATATACATCTCTCTTTATACAAAAGATCTACATGTAAAGAAAACTACTTAAACTACAACTCCTTATATGCTACTTAAACTACAACTCCTTATATGCTAGCTGACAGAACTTTTGAGTCATAACTTAATCCAAATCGATCTTCTAGAATACCTTAGGAACTAGGTCTCTTGTCTCATACCTGAAAAGCTATGTTGCAATTTTGATGTGTATTGCGAACTTAGTGAGTGAACCATCATTGATGATTTCACTCATTCAACACCTCAAACATAACAGATATACACCAAATACATAATAGTCTTCATTTCAGTAAATCATATCATCTTTTCAGGTAACATCATCATCTATCTCAGTTAATCATTTTATCAAAAGTACACAAGTGAGGCATATCACACTATCATCACAATTCAAAAGTATTTTCATAATCATATAGTTCATAATCATGTACTAATGCAGATGTTTATGAGACCCCACTCTTATTATTATTTTTGTGACCGAGTGCCTACAAATACAGATACAGATATTGACCTGTATTGGGTCCAATCAGATACAGAAATTATGGAACAAAGCTCTACGTGCAATTCTAAGCTTAAAGCTCTTTCAGACTGGCTACTCTGGTCACAACACCTTTATCTGATCTTACATTTAATGTAATGCATCAAATCACAGAATATGCATGAACAACAATTACTTATGATGCACAGACAGAATCTTATATTCTTCAGACCTCAATCTAGCATTCAACGTTTATTGAGTATTTAGAAATCATTTAGAATTTAGATGCAAATAGATATCATTCAGATTTTAGATGCAAGCAGAACACTTCCAATTCATTTTTAAATATCAATCTCCTCGAACCTTAAAGTCCAGAATTATCATAATCAAGTAATTAACAGTTCAATATATGGGAATTAAACAGAAACATAAATAAATTAATCATAGTGATATCATTTAGGTTGACTCACAGTACGCTCCTATATATGTTATTGCCTGGATGGTCTGACAATGTCTTGGAGATGACATTCGACTTGAACATCTAAATACACATACATTGTACACATTACTATCATGATCAAACAAATACATATTCAATTATGCACATACATATATGTGTCATGTTCAATGTATGCCCAATAACTATCCCGGGTATTTTCCTTAATCATAATTCATAATTATTCACATATTGTCGCTTGGATATATCTTATTTTCATTTAGGTTAATACCTTGAATAGACTTGATCATGCTCAATTCATTAACCATAAAATTTCTAACTCTTTTCTAGCATTACAAATATTTCTTATAATTCCCAATTCTCATTCATTCATTCTTAATACATTATTAATATCCTTTGGAATACATTTGCATTCATATAAATATCTTCATTCCTTTAACACTCCTTCATTCCAAACTTAGATGCATTGTTATCAAACATTATTTTCCTTAAATTATAACATCAATTATCAGTCAAAACTTATCACACATTTAACCAATTTTTCTAACATTAAATTGTGTTCATTTTAAACCTTAATCAAGTACAAATGCATTACAGATAAGTACCTTATCCTTAATTGATTCAAAATCACACAAAAGAACATTTTCTTTACTGCAATGCCATTCCCACGATCGTGTATGGCTTCCCACCATCGTGGGATAGGTTACCTGAAAATCCTTATCCATTTCCTTCATTAGTTTTCCATATTGTTTCAGGACATGTTTTTGGTCAATTTTGTATGGCCATGCTGACATAAAAACTGAGGTTTCTATGTAATATATTCTTCTAAACAAATGTTCCTCTATGTCTTAAGTTTCTTTTTTGAATACAAAAGGAGAAAAAACTAATAAAACTTAACACATGATTCTAGGGTATAAAGGCCCCTGCATATCCTTCTGAATATACTTAATACATTCTATCGGAAGATCTTGAAGTACATAGATTCCATAGGTAGAATAGAAGTCTAGTTCGGCCAGGTGGTCAGCACTCCTATTTCCTTCCCGATAAGCATACTGGAATTGAAGTTCCCAATCACGGCACTACAGTTCATAGATATTCAGAACCAAGGTGTGACCGTCCAACCACAGTGGCATTGAAGAGGAAAGGATATTGATGACATCCAACAAATCCACTTCTACTTCCACTTCTTAAGTTTCTAATGAACTAAAGTTTATACAATTTGGTTCATTATTCCTAGAGTTATACCCAAAATATTACAAACTATTCTTGAACAGTGATAGTAACCAAAACTTAACTTCAAGCTAAATTTCTAAACCCTCAAAGGTAGAAATAAGATTCTATTCCTTCACGAGAATTGTATAAATATGTATGTAGTTTAATCTACAATTAAAATCACCCCATTTGGATATCCACAGGTTAAGTTATGGCTAAAATACTAAGGTCTATTCAATGGAACCATTACAAATAACTCATGTCCTACACCTTCAACACCCCTTCACCATAGTTCATCAATTCAACTTCAATTCCATCTTATTCATGCCTCAATTCCACATCAATTTCATGTCTAGAACCCATTCAAAAATCATTCATTGAGTAACTTACAAATCAATAGCTTCCACTCATCAAAACTGAACTAGAAATTATCATACAAGGATCATTTTTCCAGTACATATAATCATCAATATCTCATACATTTCATTCCAATTCAAGCATTATTCCTATACCATTTAACATGCTATAAAACTCATGATGTTACTTACCTATTAGGCTTCCAATTCAACATAAAACTTCAAATTAAACCAAGTCTCCAAGAAAGCAAAATCAACACAAACTTATGGTGAAAGTAAGATGATTTTCAAACAGCAAAATGAAGATCACATTCAGCTAGTTTTCTTAACAATTTGGTGAAGGATTTAGGTGTGGTTTTCAGACAACAAATTGTCTAGGGTTCAAACAAGTTTTAAAGGAAAAGCCAGAGCAATTTCGATGAAGGAAACAAGGAAGGAAGCAAAAACTTGGGTGCTAGAATTTGCCACATCAATAAGCTAGCTATGTTTCATTAACTTACAAAGACATATATCTTAAAGCATGCTAACCATTTGTTCAACAATTAAGTTGCCAATAATCCACTCATAATGCTGCCATTTTTCACCTTTTAATTAGCCACATATCACTCCAAGATTGGTCCACATGTCACATAAGAATTGGTCCAATTGTCAATTATTTACTAGTCTATTTGTCACCATTTAACTATGTCAAATGTCACTCAATTTTTAGGCTTAATCACCTCTTTTTTTTTATGTATCAATTTACCCTACCACTTGGCATTTTTCCTAGTCCAAATGTACATTTTAATTCATCAATTTCCCAATCCATAACATTTAATTCCAATTTACTAGTTTAAATCCAATCATACCAAAATTCAAGACATATCAAATCACAATTCATATCATGTTCACTTAAACATTTTTCATACCCCAGAACATGTCAAATGAGTGCATATGCTTACTTATAATGTGTACAAATATCAATTCATGTATGAATGCTAATGTTATGTATGTATATGCAATGCTTGATTTAGGGTTGAACCCTAAGCATGTACTGAAAAGTAGGATATTACAATTCTTTTCCCCCTTTAATAAATTTCATCCTCAAAATTCTTACCTGAATGATCAAATAGGTAGGGGTACTGTCTTTTCATGTTCTCTTCCATTTCCCATATGGCTTCTTCACTTAAATGATTTTTCTAAAGGACTTCCACTAATGGGATCACTCAATTTCTCAATTGCTTATTCTGATAGCCAATTATCTTAACTAGTTCTTCAACATAAATCAGATTATTCAAAACCTTAATCTTTTGAGTTGGTATCATATGAGTAGGATTCGACCGATATCTTTTAAGAATACTCACATGAAACATATTATGTATCTGAGTCATTTCAGAAGGTAAGGCTAATTTATAATCCAATGGTCCAACTCTCTCAATAATCTCATATGGACCAATGTACCTAAGGCTAAGCTAACCCTTTTTACTAAACCTCAGCACACCTCACTAAGGTGATACTCTCAGAAATACTTTATCTCCAACTTGATACTCCTTATCCCTCCTATGTTGATCCACATAACTCTTCTGTCTATCTTATGCTACTTTAATTCGATTTCATATCAGTTTCACTTTCTCAATAGTATCCTGAACCAGTTATGGGCCTTTAACAATCCTTAGACCCTCTTCATCCTAATATAAAGGTGAACGACACTTCCTGCCACATAACGCCTTATATGGAGTCATACCGATACTACTCTAATATTTATTATTATAAGCAAATTTGATCAGAGCTATATACTGATCTCATGCTCCTTGAAACTCCAAAACACAAGCTCTGAGCATATCTTCAATAGTCTTAATTGTCCTCTCACTCTGTCCATCTGTCTGAGAATGAAATGTAGTACTGAAATTCAGCTTTGTACCCAAAGTAGTCTATAAGCTATCCCAAAATCTCGAGGTAAATCTGGGATCCCTGTCTGATACAATAGACACTAGAACCCTATATAATCTCACTACTTTATTCAAATATCTCCGAGCTAACTGATCTAGTGAGTTATTCTCTCTCGCTGGCAAGAAATGAGCCGACATGGGCAAGCTATCAACAACAACCCAAGTTACATCGTTTTACGTCGAAACCCTCGACAAAACCATAATAAAATCTATCGTGATTCTCTCCCATTTTTAATCTGGAATAGGCAACGAATGTAACTTACCAACCAGAGCCTGATGCTCTGCCTTAAACTGTTGGCAAGTTAAACATTTAGCCACGTATTCAGACACTTATTTTTTCATCCCTGGCCACCAAAAATGATATTTCAGTGTATTATACATCTTGTTTGTACCAGGATATAGCATAGGCTGCTACATGTGTGTCGTCTATAATCTCCTTCCTTATATCATCTACACCAGGAACACATAACCTTTGTTTCAAGCATAATATCTTATCTCTTAATTCAAATTCCATATTCACTTTCAACTTCTCAATTAACTTCAATAAATCAGGATCTTTACCTTGAGCCTTTCTGAGTCTCCTGTATAGCATTCATCTTAACTTCAGTGTAGCTATCAATGCCTCATTCTGTCCCAAATTTAGTTCAACATTTAATGCTCTCAATTGCACTAGGTTAGGTAACCTCGATAACTGTACTTGAGCTACACTACTATTGGACTTCCTATTTAATGCATCCGCTGTCATATTAGCTTTTCCCAGAAGATATTCAATTGTACAGTCATAATCTTTCAACAATTTAATCCATATTCTCTGTTCATAATCAGTGAATACCTGAAAAGTTTCACCATATAAGTAGTGTCTTTAAATCTTCAAAGCAAATACTACTGCAGCAAGCTCTACATCATGTACTAAATAATTAAAGTTATGAATCCTCAATTGTCTTGATGCGTATGCTATATGCTGTATCAACACACATCTCAATCCTTAGTGTGACGTATCATTGTACACTACATATCCTCCTGTTCCAGATGGAATAGCTAACATTGGTGTTGTAGTTAATCGATGCTTTAGCTCCTTAAAACTTTTATGACATTCATCATTCCATCTGAAAGGCACATTCTTCCTCAGAAACTTTTTCAAAGGGGATCAGATCAGTGAAAACCCATCGATAAACTTCTGGTAGCATCCAGCTAATCCAAGAAAACTTCAAATCTCAGACACATTCCTCGGAGTTTCTCACTTCATCACTACTTCCACTTTCTTTGGATAAACTTATATTCCCTATTTAGATATTATATGAACCAAAAATACTACTTGATCTAGCCAAAATTCACATTTGCTAAACTTGGCATACAATTATTTCTGTCTCATTATCTGTAGAACCAATCTTAAATGCTCTGAATCTTATTCTTTACACTTTGAATACACCAAGATATCATCAATAAACACAATCACAAAACGATCTAAATAAGGTTGTAATACATTATTCATTAATGCCATAAAAGCAACTGGTGCATTCGTTAACCCAAATGGCATCACCAAAAATTCGAAATGCCTATACCTCTTTCCAAATGTACTCTTCAATACATCAGCTTCAGCCATCTTTAACTGATAATACCCTGACCTTAAATCTAGCTTAGTGAACACCTGAGCTCCTTATAATTGATCAAACAAATCATTTATCCTCGGTAGAGGATACTTGTTATTTACTGTTACCCGATTCAACTGCCGATAATCATTACACAACCTCAAAGCTCTATCATTCTTCTTTACAAATAATACCGGAGCTCCCCAAGGTGACACACTGGGGTTGATGAAACCCTTATCTAATAACTTTTGAAATTGGGTCTTCAGTTCCTTCAGTTCTACAAGTGTCATCATATATGGAGGAATTGATATAAGAGCGGTACCTAGAACAAGGTCTATTGTAAACTTCGTCTCCCTTTTTGGGGGGTAAACTCGGTAGTTCTGCAGGAAACATATCCAAAAAATCTCTAACAATAGGAATATCCTAAATGGTTTGCTCAGTTCAGGTGTCAACTATATAGGCTAAATAGGCCTCACATTCTCCTCGAATCAATCTCAAGCACTCATCAAAGAGATCAATCAAGTTGGAACTACTTGACTAACTCCTTAAAATACTACTCTCATCTGATTAGGAGATTCAAGAACTACCTCCTTAGTATAGCAGTTCATCATAGCTTTATGTGCAGCAAGTCAATCTATACCTAAGATGAGGTCTATCTCTCTTAAGTGTAATACTATCAAATCAGCTTCTAACTTTACTTGATCAATCCGAACTATGCACCCTTTATATACCTCACCAATCACTGTAGTACTACCTACTGGAGTACTCACCACTAATCCACAATTCAATATTTATCTATCACAAAGCAGTTTAGATGTCAGATGTGGTGCAATGAATGAATGTGTAGATCTTGGATCTACAAATACAAATGCTTCAAATTAAAAATATTCAACACACCTACTACCATATCTGGTGAGTTCTGTGCCTCAAGTCTGATGATGGCATAGACCCTGGCCTGAGATTGTGGCTGGTTATTCCGCACCTCAGTCCTGACACTAGGCCTTGTTGATTGTGTCCTGCCTCTACCTTTTCCTCTCTGTATTGATCCAGTAACTCTACTCTGCTGGACCATTGTCTTAGTCATTATTCCTTCTCTCATACCAGAATGTGGTCTTAATGTCTTGGGACAATCTCTAATCTAATGCTCAATAGAACCACATCGAAAACAAGCTCATGACAGTCTCCTACACTCTCCACCTTAATTCTTACCACAATGCTCACACTCAGGCATCTATTGGGACTGCCAGAAGGGCATTTGTCCTCTACCTCTACCTCTACCGGCCTGAACAAATCCACCTCTCGGTTGAAACCCCGATTGTCTCGATCTAGTTTGGAATCAAAACGATCGGTTTGGCACTTACTGAAGCTTCTGCCAGAATCAGCTTGAGATTCACTCTATCTTTTCACTCTAGACTCTTGTTTGTATTCTCCTTAACCATCCTTCAACAACTGTTCAATTTTGATTGAGACCGCTCGTAGTTCCATAAAACTACCCAATTAGAAATAGCTAGCTTCGTTTGGATCTCCATATTTAACCCATCTTCAAACATCTTACACTTATCCTCTTCAGTAGGATTCAAGGCAGTTGCATACCCCATTAACTTGTTAAATTTTATCTCATACTCTACTACTGAGAGACTTCTTTATTTCAAATCCAGAAATTCTTTCATCTTTCTGTCTAAATAAATCTTCAACATGTAATTCTCTCGAAACACTCTTAAAAAATCTTCCTAAGTTAAACTACAAGGCCTGGTGGCACTGCCTGGAATAATCTTCCACCACTGATATGCTGAACCTTGCAGTAGGGAAACTGTATAATCGAACCTCTCATCCGACTCGCAGTTTATCTTATCAAACACTATTGCAATTTTTTCTAACCATCGTTCTACCTCAGCAGGGTCTATGCTCCTATAGAAGTCTACCCCTATTTTCTAAGCTTAACATATCTCCTTTCCCTCCTCTTGAGGATTTTTGGAGGCATTTGTGCAAATTCAGGTACAGGAGACTCTCTATTGGCTCCTACAGAACCTATGTCAACTGACTCTCTAACTTGATCGCCTATACCAGATGACCTATAACAAAAATAATTGTGATCGCTTTCTAAATCTCTCACTATTTATCATGTCTGAATGTCCTTATATAGCTCTATGGATGCCAAACCATGCTCTGATACCAAGATTGTGACACCCCACTATCATAGAGTATATACCCTATGATAGTTTCTAGAGTATAAAATATGTGGGAATGGGTATGTTTCCCATGAATGTGGGAAGGCTCTTCAAAAACTTTCTGGAGCCTTAACCCACAATCGTGGGAAGCATAAGGATTCCCACGATCGTTGGATCCCCAATCGAAAGATTCTAAAAATCCCTTATTCTTTCTTCTTTCTTCATCTCTTCACATTCTCTCACTCAAAAACTGACACCCCCTCGCCCAAACCTCACAAATCCTTCATCTTTCCCCCAAATCTTGGCGTTTTCTCTACTTTTTCCATCATTTTTCACTCATTTAATATTTATTTCACATTAACCACTCAAGAATCTAAGGATTTGGTAAGCTTTTCTCTTTTTCTCTCTCAAAAACATGCTCACCTTTCTCTTGAATGTTTTTGCAGATTTTTCTCCTTTAATGGCTCTAAAGAAACTTGTAACTCAGAAACCAACCAATCAACTGCGTGTCCAAGTCTTCGGAGAAGACGTTATGAAATTTTAGAGCCCGATTCTATGGAGCTCCAAAATTCTCAGACGCGCACTACTGTTAAGAACAAGAAGGGCAAGGATGCAATCACTTCTCAACCATCCTCCTCTCAGGTGCCCCTAGAGCCTTAAGAAGTAGTAGTTGAAGATGAACCAATTATAGCAGCAGATGTTGACAAGTTCCAACAAATCTTGAACCAAATGGCCGAAAACCATCAACAAATGACACTGCAAATTAATGAGCTCAACACCCAAATGAGACAAGTTCATAAGGAGCAGTAGTACATTAAAAAGAAATTCCTCAAGTTCATCCGGATGAAAAACATTGCAGTCCCTTCCCTTACACCTTCGCCGCCATAATCTTCATGAGCTTTCTTACCCTTTACTTTTTACTTTGTTTTATTTACCTCGTTAGCTATTTTACTTGCTTGTTTGTTTGAGGTTAGGTTTTGTGTTTTAGTTTCCTTTTGTGGTTGTCTTGTCACATTGAGGAAAATGTGTTGTCCAAGTGTGGGGAGATGACATTTTCTTTGTCAATTGCATTTTTTTAGTTTGTTTTAGCCACTGTTTTCATTTTGTTAATTAGGATGCATGTTTTAGGCATACTAGGTGGTTGTTTTATGTTGTTTTACGTTAAGAAATGGAAACACACTTGAATCATTTTGATTTGTTTTGCCATGAGATTTTGCCATGCTAGTTGAAATGAGATTAAATGTATGCTTGAACTTAGATTAGGCTACTTGAGTAGAGAGTGAACCATGTTAAGTGATTAAAAGTAGTTGGTTGCATAAGCTTAACCAGAATTTGACACTCGAGCAATGAGGTTGTGAGATATGCATAATGAATTTTTCATTTGAGCCAATGTGAGGATGGAACCTATATGACTCCATCTATAGTCATTTTATTTCTTTGTTTGTGTGATTCAAAACTTGCTTTGAATCAGTTTGAGTCTACTGGATGCATGCTTAATAGAAATTATTGAGGTCCTTTTGTGTTAACCTTTGGCTAAATGACCTACTTTTTATTATCCCTTGCTACCCTTATTGAGCCTTAACCTTTTATTTCTTGAAAACACCCCATATTTTAGAACCTGAAACCCCATTAGCCTATCCATTCACAAACTTAGTAGAGAATTAAGTAATGCATTAGTTTGGGATTTTTACTATATTTTTTTTCAAGATGAGTTGAGTTATACTTCTACTCTTGGATCACATTGCATTAGTTGTTGTTTTGTCCATTATTTCTTCAATTTTATGAAAAAAAAAGAAAAGAGAAAAAGAAAAGAAAGGAAAAGAAAAAGGAAGAACATTTTAGTAGCATCAATAAGTGCAGATTAGTAGTATATTTACATTTGTGTATCTCAGAAATATGTTTTGTTATCACTTTGTTCACTTATTACTTTATGAATGTTCACTTAACCCTTACCACATTACAACCCGAAGCAAGTCCCTTTGATGTTTTTATGCATGTAATCAATGTAGAGGAGAATTGGTGTATTAGCAGGCCTATGGCAGTGTAATTTCTTATAGGGAGCTTGAGTAAAACACTAACCATCAAATACTTAAGAGAAATTAGCGAAACCATGAGGAAGATTCATTTTGCATTTATACTTATCTTTAAGTGATGGTGCCATAAGTTGAGTTTGCTTATGTACACTAATGAAAACAGTCATGATATGAGTAGTAGCTTGACATTTGAGATGGCCAAACTTTGAGGGATTGCATGTTTTGATCTTTATGAAAATGAAGTTATAGAATTGATTGGTTGTGTTTGATTTTGCTTAAAGACAAGCAAAGATTTAAGTGTGGGGAAGTTGATAGTTGTGTATTAGTGTGTGTTTTTCTAAATATGTGTTTCTTGCATAATAGATTATTATTGTTGTGTTTTAGGACTTATTTTGTATGTTTTTATTTAGTTTGATCTTCATAGTTGTTCTTTTATGTTTGATGTTGATTTAGGGTAAGAATGGATCATTTTGATGTAGGAATGGAGGGTGGCCACCTTTATGATTGAGCTAGGGACCAAGAGAGGAGAAGAGAAGCGGAGGAAATGTAAGGAAAGAACTTACATGATTGTGGGGTTCATGTTAATTCCCACGATCATGGGATCCCTAGCCCAAAGAGACAAGCGGGTTTACTTATTTTTAGGTTTTTGTGATTATTTAAGGGCACAAACCCCTAGGGCCGAAGAGAGTGTCATGAGAACTTGCCTCCATGAGCTAAAAAATAGATTTATAGCCTAGAAAGAGATAGAGAATCAAGATTTCCATTCCAAATTTGACAAAGAGCACACCAACTCCAGATTTTTCGTATTTGAGCAAAAAAAAAAGAGAAGCTTGCTTCATCTAGTTTTTTATTTCATTTTTCTCTTCTAGCATCTTTATTATGGATTGTTTGGTTGTTAGGGATGTTAATGACATTATGAGTGGCTGAGTTATTTGTAGAGATTACTTTTGGATTACTTGTTGAACTCCTATTTTGTTGATTTGAATGAATGATGCTTTTGATGAATGTTAAGCTTATACCTTGCAATATATTCCAATGAATGTAAGGTTATACAATGACAATTGGCACTCTATAGACCTACATTCATCAAGTTAATTGATTAGTTAGAGAAAGATCTTGGCTAGTTAGTTGATTACCCATAAGATAACTTCATAACTAGTTGAATTGTGGACTAATTTTGTAGATTGAGAGATTGCTTAATCATCTCCATTTAATTTGGATGGGGGCAATAATTACACCTTGAGAGATGTTAGTTAATACATTAAGACATCTTAGGTGAGGCATAATTCAATTAACAAGGTAGGAGGGAGATAAGATAGGAAAAACTGATCTCTAATTATTAAATCTTGAATTCCAAGTTTCTGCACTTTTGCTTTATCATTTGTTCATTGCTAGTTGTTTGATTTAGTTTAATTTTTCAATTTATATTCATTAAAATTGGTTCTTAAACAAAGAGAAACCTGAATTAAGTGGTGCCTAAGCACAATCATTGTGGGATTTATACCGCTTTTTACTACAAGTCAGGACCCGTATACTTGTTGTTTTGAGTGTAAAACTAGTAGTTTGTTTTACAATCAACATAATTTAGGTTCATTTCAAGTATCAATCAAGCCCAAATACACCAATGTAAAATGACTTATCCTTATATGGTTTAACAATTACACAAAACAAAAAAGTTTTTCATTTCAAAGCATTCCTCCACGATCGTGGGATAAGTGCCCCGAACGTGCACTATCCAATTTCTCTCAATTCTCCACAAAAGCTCACTTACTTTAAAGCACAACTAACACTTGCATTTTTCCATATTACATATCCTTAAAAGTTACCTCAATTTATGTCAATATAACTTCCATTTTGGCTACATTTAGCCTTTCCAAATTCTGTTCATTTATATCCTAAACAATCACTTCTTACATATACCCTTACTTCCCCAATTTTCCAAATTTAAAACACCTTTATACTAGATTCAAAACACCTTCATAATAGTCCATTAATTATACCTCAGTTCCTCATCAATTTCATCTCAAATTTTTAGCTCAAAATCATTCATTTAATACCTCATAAACTATTGTTTTTCATGCACGCAAAAACATAACAAAAATTACCATTCATGCATCATTTTCCAACACTCATGTACATCAATATCATAATCAATACATCCCCAATTCAGTCATCATCAAGTATTATTAACATATATCACAAGAGATCAGTATTTTACTTACTTGATAATCTCAATTGCTTCCTCAATTATCAAGCTAACCTAGCCTTCCATGCATGCAAGATCATCTTAAATACAAGGTGATAATGGACATAACTTAGGTAGAAGTTGAAAGTTGTGAGGAAGAAGTGAGTTCTCGATGTTGAGAGTTTTCATTCAATCTCTAAGCTATTTGTCACTCAATTCTACTGCCATGTGTCACTTATTTCATAGGTCTAGTCATCCTAATTTTTCACATGTCAACTTGTCTTACCACTTGACATTTTTCCTAGACTGGATGTATATATTAATTCATCAATCTCTCAATTGTAAAGATTAATTCCAAGTTACTAATTATAATCCATCAGTTCTTGTCATTAGCAAACCAAAGTACAAGATATGGGAAATTCACATTCACATTATGTTCATTTTAGTTTCATACCCCAGAATATGTCAATTCAGTGCAATTTGTCTAACTCACAATTCATGTGTGTATGCTAATATTATGTATTTGAATACAACTATAAAATAATATCATAAATGTACCAAATTCATTCTATATGATGCCACTCATATGACTTAGTAGTCTAATACTTTAAATCCTTCAACAATTTAAGAGACGGGATATTACATATTAAGCAGATGTGCTAACCTACTTGTTAATATGAGTGAAGAGGTTGTGGGGTTCAAAATTGTGAAGAGTGTGTATGCCACTGATGAAGACTTCTAGGGAATGTGTGAAAACTATGTAAATAAACACATTGATGGTGACTTTCACGTTCGCGTTGGCTTTCTTATGAAAGGAAACCAGCTACGCATTCCCAAAACTTCCTTAAGGGAGAAGCTAGTTCGTGATCTACATGGAGAAGTTCTTGTTGGTCATCTAGGGCGTGACAAGACATGTGTTGCATTCAAGGAGAGATATTATTGGCCCCATATGCGAAGGGCTGTGATGTATCTTGTGCAGTGGTGCTATATATGGAAAACAACAAAAGGTCAGTCTCAAAATACTAGTTTGTATACTTTACTTATTCTAGAGAATATTTGGGAGGATTTATTTATAGATTTTGTGCTTGAATTACTACGAGCCCAAAAGGGTGTGGATTCTGTTTTTGTTGTGGTAGACAGATTCTCCAGAATTGGTACATTTTATTCCCTGCAAGAAGACTATAGATGCAACCAATGTGGAGAAAATGTTTTTCAAAAAGGTCATACGTCTGCATAGGGTACCTAAATCCAGTACTTCTAATAAAGATAGCAAGTTCCTTAGTTACTTCTGGAGGACTTTGTGGAAGATGTATGATTATCTCTGAATTTCAGTAGCACATCTCACCCTTAAACAGATGGTTAGATAGAGGTAGTGAACAGAACCTTGGGCAATCTTATCCAGAGTATTTGTAGAGATAAACCTAAGCAATGGTATTGTGCATTACCGTAGGCTAAGTTTGCCTACAACAATGTTGTTCATAGTGCCTTAGGCAGGTCACCTTTTTCTATCGTCTACACAAATGTATAACAACATGCAAGCGATTTGATTAAATTGTCTAAAATACATGCAGCTGCTGCAAATATAACTAACCAGTGGCAGGATGTTCAGACAAAAGTAAGACAAAAACTGGAACAAGCTAATCCCAGATATAAGACAGCTGCAGACCAACACCGAAAAGAACATATCTTCAATGTGGATAATCAAGTTATGGTGTTTTTGAGAAAGAAGCGATTTCTAGTAGGCACTTGCAATAAGTTGCAGCCTAAGAAATATAGACCATATCAGATTCTGAAAAAGATTAATGACAATGCTTATGTGGTGGGATTACCAAATGCCTTGGAAATTTCCAAAACATTTAATGTGACAAATATTTCTCCATAGTACTTTGCCGATGAAACTTTATATCCAGATGATCCAATGCACTCGAGGTCGAGTGTTTTTTCAAGTTGAGGGGACTAACATGGTCGACGTGGCAACTGGGGTGTAAACCCAATTGTTGTTTTCCTCTAGAACACAAGTTAGAGAGTGTTTTTTTTCTTTTTCTAATTTCGTATTATTTTAAGGGTATTTTCGTAATTTTCTGTTTCCTACTTCTATTAAGTTTACTGTCCTATTTAAATCCTTGTGTAAGAATATCTTAGGGGATTGAAATATTCATAATTTAGATAATAGTTGCAAGTTCTTTCTATTTGTGCAAATTTTATTGCTTTCTCGCTACGTCAGGGCTATAATTACAAAATTGAACAAAGTTTGAGATTTTTTTTTGTAATTAACCCTTAATTTACTTTAAGTTTGATATAATATTTAATAATATATTAACATTAATAACTAAATAAAGTTTTATTTAAAAATAGAAAATGACAACAAGAAAAGATTAAGTAACACGAAACCACCCTTTAGCTGTTTGCTTCCCTATTTCCTGTCCTCACATTCTTTATTCAGTATTATTGTTCTCTCAATTTATTTTCCTAATCGACATCACATCGTTTTCACTTTAAATGTTTAAACTAATTGATTGTAATTTAGAATCCAAACATTATTGGCCTTCTTAGTCCGGAAGTAGTAACTGTCATGTAAAGAATAAGATAGGCTTTCATATTTCAGTCATTCATGTAAATTCCTTGGGACTTGAGGTCAATGGTTTTAGATTACGATTTATAAGCCGTATCTCATCCCGTGCATATCTTAAATGCTTACCAACGTCTGAAGCAGGTGTTGAACTACAGTTATATTCGTTTGAGGTAGTCAATAGTTGACTGTTAGCATTTGAATCCAATTGAAAGTGGGATTCTTATACATCTGTATCTTGAACTACAGTTGTAGTAGTCGTGATGGTCAATGATAGGCCTGTTAGGAATAAAACAACTCGCAGAAAGGGATTGGAACGGAAGTCATGTTAGAACTAACTTGGAACGGAAGTCATGTTAGAACTAACACTTAACAGACAAAAAAGTAGGAGATTGCATGCAAGTGTATGCTTTTATAGAAGAAATTTGTCAACTTTAGTTATTTATAACAACTAATACAAGGTAATCTCTTTTTTTCTTTGTGGATAAAAAGGAGGACGAAGCTTTAAGAAACAAAGAAATTATGTTTTACGTGATTTTATCCATATATTTTTTAAAATTTTATATATTTATATAAATAAGATCGCGTGAAATACAATCGGTGCAGACTAATAGATACAGAGAATTTTGTTTTCCCAATTTGTATATAATTCAATTTCACCTTTTTTCTTTATATTCACTTTGAGCAACTAAATACAACTTTTAAAACTTGAAAATTGAGACGTTTTTAGGATAATATATTTGTTACTGTCTTAGGATATGTTATTCAAGCGATTTAATATTTATTATTGGAATATTGTCAAGCAACTTCTTCTTTTTTAATTGTATATACCAAATAAATGTTAGCATTGAAATTCATATAATTCTTTTCTTACTGAAACGAAGGAAACCCGGAGGTATCCCTTTTGATAAAATTATTTTCAAGTGATTTAAATATATGAACTATTTTTAAAACAATTAAAGAAAACCAATAATAATATTTAATTGAGTATTATTTAAATGAAAATTAATTGATTTATTTTAGTTTATAAAAATTTATTAATTTAATAAAATTAACCGATTAATTAATAAATTAATCGATTTTTAACAATAAAAGTTATTGGAATAAATCGAACCAAAAAGTTAAAAATTAGACTTAAAAGTTGAATACTTCAAGTTATTAAGCAATCACCACACACGTGTCACTCATCTGCTAGCATGGACAATGGTGAAATACTGGGTGCTTCCGTAATCTTACACAGATATCGGGTATTCGGGTTAGATTAGTATCGATTACTAAAATACTTATCCGGTATGTGAATCGTTTAATTTTTAAGTTAAATTTTTAATTTTTTAATTAAATTTATTTTAATAAATTTTGTTGATAAAATCGATTAATTTATTTGTTTAATTTTTAATCTTATTAATTTTACTTTTAGTCAGTTTTATATATATGTATATAAATAAGAATATCTTCGGTGTTAGGAATAATGATTATAATTAAGAATATTGTAAATAAGATTTTTTGAACATCCCATTTCTTCCTTATTAGTAATTGAACGTGCTGAACTAAATATGGTTAGTGCTGAACTAAATATGATTAATAAAAGTAATCGAACGTGCTGCTACAGAGGTGAACATTGAAGTTAGA
This sequence comes from Erythroxylum echinodendron, assembly GCA_027575705.1. Lineage (NCBI taxonomy): Eukaryota > Viridiplantae > Streptophyta > Magnoliopsida > Malpighiales > Erythroxylaceae > Erythroxylum > Erythroxylum echinodendron. Next base: position 30,013,595 of record JANZXR010000004.1, on the reverse strand, counting down.
ACTTTGGTTGGTAACTAAAACATAAAACGATAAAACTGTTGTCTTCTCTTTTTACTTGTTCAAGATTTTGCATTCGTTTAACGTTGTCTTATTATATTCGTCCTTTAGCTACTAACGTAGTCTGGTGCTGCAAGACGAGGAAGAGAAAAAAGTTTCCGAGGGAGAGAGCTCTAGCCAGTTTCTGGGTTGCTTGCTGATTTAGCGTCAAACAGCTGTAGCCAGTTATGACAACAAAAGGATTGGTTTTTTATGTCTTATGTGGTTTCTCTGTGGCCCTTCTCTCAGTTTTCTTCCTCGCAGAACCCAACCATGAAGCCTCACCATTCAACTCCTTCCGTGTGTCCATCACTGAAAGAGTCTGGCCTGTACGTCCCTTGTTCTCTCTCTTGTTTGGTTTTGTTTTTCAATGGATTAACTTAACTTGTTCCGTTAATTTTCTTTTTGCTTTTTTTTTTTTGGTTTACTCATGTAAAGGAAGAATCTTGATGTTGTTTTTGGTGTTGCAGAAATTGGTGTTTGGTTGGAGAGTAGTGTTGGCGACAGTGATAGGATTTCTGGGATCAGCATGTGGAGCAGTTGGCGGTGTTGGAGGCGGAGGCATTTTCGTTCCTATGCTCACTTTGATTGTTGGATTTGATACCAAGTCAGCTGCTGCTCTCTCCAAATGTAATTTGCAGTCCTTCATTATCTTTGCTATTTGGTTTCGTCACTCTTTTTCTGTTTCCTTTATCCGACACTTCTTCCAATCTGTTAGATGTTTATAAAATAGGAGAACGTCAATATGGCAACAATTATCAGTTGTACGCCTGTCAATGAAAAGGGGATCTTCTGATTGAATTATCCTGCTTCTTTTTTTTTTTTTTCTTTTCTACTGATTTTAGACATGGTTTCAATGATTACAGTACTGGGGTGTAATTGTTTTACTCGGTTATTGAAATGTTTGGTTATATATGTTAGGAGACGGCGTCCAAATTAAGATCGACTTCATGTGAAGTTGCTTAGTATGGAGTTCTAAAACATGAGTTGACACTGAATGCATTGGGTTGATGCAGGCATGATAATGGGGGCGTCAGTGGCATCGGTATGGTACAATATAAGAGTGCCCCATCCAACAAAGGAAGTGCCCATAATAGACTATGACTTGGCTTTTCTGTTCCAGCCCATGTTAATGCTTGGCATCACTATTGGTGTTGCTATGAGTGTCGTATTCCCCTACTGGCTAATCACTGTCCTCATCATTATTTTCTTTTTGGGTACTATGTCAGCCGCCTCTTTCCTTGCAATTGCTGTTTTCATCCCGACAATGTCTTCTCTATCCTTGTTCTTAACTGGTTCTGTGATCAGGAACTTCTTCCAGGGCCTTCTTTAAGGGTATTGAAATGTGGAAGGAGGAGACAATTCTCAAGGTAATGGTTTACTGTTTCATTTACCTGACATATACAATTGGTTTTATGGTATAGCGATAACTGATACGGAAGCGTCAATGTTAAAACTATGCAGAAAGAAATGTCCCGTCAACAAGAAACTTCGGTCAATTCCTGCGGTGACTGTATGATTCTCACATAGATGCTATTTGGATTAAAGTTCGGCATATCATTACCTTTTGTGTCCACGTGAATTTGGACAACATATAATTCTATTTGTTGGGATATGCAGCAACCATTAATACAGTCTATGAGCCATTGATGCCTAAGGAAGAGAAATCAACCACGGTGACTAAAATAAAACTCTATTTTTGTATAATCTTCTGCAGTTACAACAGTGTTTGTATCTGATTTCTCTTTTTCCTTGGATTTTTCAGCAAATAATGCTCTTCAACCTCAAATGGAAGAGTGTTTTGGTCCTCTGCATTGTGTGGGTCTTGTTCCTTCTCCTCCAAATCTTCAAGGCAAGTTCTTATGGTCCCTCTCCCATTTGCTAGTGGCTTTGAACAAGTTACTCATCCATAATAACTTCCTCTGTTTGGTTTGCAGAACTATGAGGCAGTTTGCAGCACATGGTTCTGGATCCTTTACTCCTTACAGGTGCCAGGCGTTGTATCAGTGGGCTCTTTCTTTGTATATAGTCAAATCTCAAGCTTACAAATTGTTGTCCTAATATCATTTGTCTCTTACAGCTACCGATAGCACTTGCGGTGTTTGGATATGAAGCAGTCAAATTATACAAAGACAGCAGAAGGAGGATTAGCACAGGGAACACAGAATCCATTTGTGAGGCTTCCATTGACTGGACTCCAATGAGCATTGGATTCTGTGCACTTTGTGGTATTGTAGGAGGAACGATTGGTGGCCTACTTGGATCTGGTGGAGGTTTCATATTGGGTCCCCTTCTACTTGAGATTGGAGTCATCCCTCAGGTATGATTATGACAAAGAAAAACCCTCAAATTCATTTTCTCTTAGCCATGGAAAAACATACCTTCTCACAGACGAATGAAATGTTTGTACTGTTCAACTCCAGGTAGCCAGTGCTACAGCAACATTTGTTATGATGTTCTCATCTTCTTTGTCTGTGGTGGAGTTCTATTTGCTGCACAGGTTTCCCATACCATATGGTATAGCTTTAAACCATTTTTTTTTTTAAATCTATCCAATTAATACGCCCTCCATATGGAGTAACTAGCAGATGTTGATCTGTGGATGGATATTCTTGCAGCACTTTACCTAATGTCAGTGTCATTTTTAGCTGGTTTCTGGGGACAATTTCTGGTGAGAAAGATTATTACACTTCTGGGAAGAGCTTCACTTATTGTATTTATTCTCGCTGGTGTCATCTTTGTTAGTGCAGTTACAATGGGTAAACTTCTTTCCCAAGAAGGAACAAAAAGAGTTGCGTACTTCCGTGATCACTTACGTACACTGACCATGTTTTCATACTTTCTGCTTTCTGCAGGAGTTGTTGGGATAGAAAGCAGCATAGTAATGATACACAATCATGAATTTATGGGATTCTTGGGATTTTGCAGCAGTCAATGATCGTTGGCACTGCAACAATATACAGATAAGGCGTGAAGAAAAAAATGAAATAGATGAAAATGCAGTGAAGGTGTGACAGCAACTGGTTGACCTAGAGAAATATATAAATTCTGGATAAGTTCGCCGACACCGTCGCTGTTTTAGCTCCTGGCTAACAGGACCATGCCTACATCATCCATCTTATCACTTTCATGGTTGCACAAAATTTCATGCAACTGATGTCTTGAATGCTTATTAATCTATCTTTTTTGTTTTGAATCGGCTTATTAATCTATCTATATATGCGTGCCGTAGACGATGTTATAACATCGGTCGGCTAATTATTTGCTACCATTTCCAGAATATTGTAACTTAATCAACAACGCACGTCTACCCAACAGATCCACATGACGTTCTTGAACCAAGAGATGAGGAATTTTACTTTGTTGTTAACATCCAAACTTGTTGTAAATAAGCACAGCTTACCTTTGACCTGTCCAAGAGCGTTGGTTGCGTGAAGTGAAAACTAAATTTATTCAAAAAAAAAAAAGGAATGAGGATTAGTTAAATGGGATTAACTATAGAGCTTTGGACACAACTCGTATTGGACAGTGTTCTCTAGGATAAAAATTATGTAAGGCCATTTAGTACACGACATATAAAAAACGCATGATTTCGACTTTGTCCTCTGTTACAAAAACAGATATTTGGGGGCATTCTATTTCTGTATCTATCTTAAATGCGTAACTTCGGCTTTGGATTCTGGTTCCGTTGCTTTGACTGTTAGGCGTACCCAGTCCAAATGAAAATAGGATTCTCGTGTCAACGATACTAAATCCTCATTTAGTAGACAACCAATCAATTATTTTTTTAATTGATTGATTGTCTTCAGCTGTTTGACTCTTCAAATAACTATAAAAGCTGTTTGGATACTAACAGCTGATTTATAATAAATAGCCAAAAATAAAAACATTCCTATATAGGAGCGTTTTCATCAATCAACCAAAATTTTAACTATTAAAAGTCAATTGTACCCTTTAATTGAGGTTCCTAAATACTTACGTTTTAGGAACAATGTTTGTTCTTATAATTGTTTTATACAGTTATAGATTAGAAATAAAATATTGACCTTAATCGAAAATGAAAATAGAAAGAGTTGCATAAATTTTTTATAGATGATGAAACAGTACAAGTGAACATGACTTCTATAAAATCTAAATTCTTATAAGAATATTTAATGAAATATTAAGATATATAATATTCATACCTTTATAATTTTTTAAAGTTATGTTTTCATAAGTCATTTTACATCTAAACAGCTAATTACTAAACATCTTTAAAAAACAGCTTATGCAATCCGCTGATCAAATCAGCTATCAGTTACCAGCTGATAGAATCAGCTGACAGCTAATGCAATCAGCTAATTGCCATACAAGACCTAAGAGTACAACTGGTAGGAACTTTATACTGTTCTTCGAATCTTTAATAAAAAATAATAATTATCATTATTAAAATGTTTTAAATAACAATTTATTCTTATTTTTAATTATGTTAATCACCTAATCTTTTTATTTTTATACTTTTCTCCAGGTCCAATCAGAAAATGGTCAACTAACCAAGACAACGCTTTTTAACTTTTACAAAATTGATTTTATAAAATTGAAATATTGGTTTAAACTTTCCTTATTTTCCCTTTTCTTTTATGGATTTTAATCAATAAAGACTAAATTGCAAGAAGAGGGACCAAAAAAAGATGAAGGTAAGAACGTCCGATAACTTTTTAACATCCATAGATTACAAAGGTCGTATAGACCCTTCTTCATCTAATTGGCTTTCTTGCCAACTGAAAGGTTTGGAACTTGGTAAGAGAATAAAACGTTAAACAGCGGTTTACTATTTTGGGCAGAGAAGCTATCTCCATACCAATCTTTATGGGAGTGTCAACGTAATAAAAATGTCCAGTGGAGTCCAGTGTTGAGGATGTTACATGAATCACACTGGTAAAGAACGTTCGTGTGGAAACAACTAAGAGCCGCTTCATTTGACCTTTCTGCACGGGGCAACGGAACGCCTCTAGTAATTATCATCCAGGTAAATTCTCTTAACACTCTTGGCAAACCATTCTGTTTAAGGCAAATGCTCCACCCAAAGCACTATAACGTTTGTCATTCCCCAGGTCTGTACTCCTGCCTCGTAACAATTCAGATATTAAAAAACCCCAATCGAATAGACTTTGGGGAAGCATGTCATGCCTCACACGAATGTTACCTACTGGTGCAGAGAATTTTCATATGGACGGCAGAGGAAATGGGTAAATTGCTAGTCCACATAGAATGAACTATCTTTAATTGCTTTAGCATCTGCACTGATGGCAACGTTCGCCATACCAATCTCCAATGTCTCCTCCTCATTCTTCTCCTCCTTTTTATCATTTGGACTTTCTACATCAGTGTTTTGAATAGATGGTGCAGATGGTTCCAAAAGATGGCAACCCGCATTAATCCATGGATGAAGGAGGCACTGAGCTGCAGTTGGCCTCTTCTCAGGGACGAAATCAAGAATTGGAACCAAGAAGTCAATCATGTCATTTGCATCTCTCTCACTAAATTCATACTTCTCAATTAGAACCTTGTTCAATGGCCAGAAACGCAACCTACGAATGTGCCTAAGATCACCGTATCTGTTAAAGAAGTCCCGGGAATAACGGCCACCTAATGCAATCTGAGAATAATTTCCAATATATTCCACATAAGATAGCTTCAACTTGCCTATGATATAGATTATATTGAATAGATGGGTAGTATCTCACCTTGCGAGGCATCATACCAAGAAGCTCCATCATCAGAGCCAAGTGGTCCTGAAACACACAAGAGAAGCCTGTAATTCTGAAATATTTTTTGAAAAGAATCAAAGAAGCTCCATATCAGTAATCACATAGATGCGCAAACAAATAGCCTGATAAACCAAACAATTCAATATGCTCACGTCTGCAACACTCAGAAAATACATACACCGAACAAGCAACCCCACAGAACAATCATTGTAAAAGCTTTGGAGATTCCAAAGAACAGCATTTTATTAAATGAAGTCTGACACTAAGATCTAAACATTGATCATTCAAGAAGAATATTTATACCAATAACTCTTGACTCAAAAGAAACGGTACCTATCAGCATGGGAATTTTATGTCTCAGCATGAAAATGAACCACAGACAACCAATATTGTGATGATTTGCTCAAAACAAATGTCAATTCCAACATGTAAGCAATCACACTGTTTCCTTCAAGTAAAAGTTCCAAGTCCGCAAGACAATACTAGCATTCAGAACAACAAAAGGTGAAAGATAATAGAATAAGACAAGTTCCGTGGAAGGTAACAAGAAGGTTCCTCATGCAAAGTGGGCAGTACAACATATTAGATATAAAGTTGCATGAATACACCTAACAGGGGGCTGTGAACAATTGCATGATGTAAAAGTCAACAGCTTTTGCATTTTGGATCTGTTAGAACCAATTTGCAGATCATAACTTTGACAAAAAACTCTAACTTTGGCCAGGTAAACTTCTCCCCATTTATAAGCTTATCCTGAAAATTTTCGCTGCATCTTCAATTTATGAAAATTTCCAAACTCATGCTTTTACTAGATTGTAACCCCGGTCTTCTAGCCAGACTTACAGCTAAAGGGTAGTTGGGGAAAGGCTTGCAAGCAGATCAAATCACTTGTTAAGTTCTTTCCTTGGCAATGACTTTCACTCAATTACCCACAAAAATATCAGTTTGACTAAACCAGATAAACTCTCTCTCTCTCTCCCTCCCTCCCTCCCTCTCTCTATCTCCGTGGCAGCAAGAGATTTTGCCACCCATATTTGCTTGTAAAGGAATAAATAGAATTCATTCATTTTAGGTTTTTCAATTCTTTCTGAAATAATATTAGAGTATATCAACGGGGAAAGAAAACTATCGAAGAAAGATATATGGTTCCATGTGTTAATGAAAATCAAATGAGGATTCATGCATGTGAATATATTTCAGTGGTTAATATTTAACATGCAATGGAAAACAATCTAGCAGCTGTAATTAGCACAAAGGCTACCACCACAAATGCTCACCTCATCCCTATCAAAATTGTCACCACTGTGAGGGTCAAAAAGCACATCACCAGTTGCTAGCTCAAAACAAATGCATGCAAAGGACCAAAGATCTGCAGATGTAGAATACTTAGACCCAAGGATCACCTCTGGACACCGATAATGTCTGGTCTGAATATCATTCGTAAATTGTTTGTATGTCCAACATGCATTCCCATAGTCCACCAATTTGCATTTAAGATCAACTGAGGCCAAAAGTCTCCGCCTAGATGAGCAGCTTCCCCTCTCGTTAGCCCAAGTTCCCAACCCAGGTCCCTTTCCTCCGTCGGCATCAGATAATCTACTTATATTATCAGAACTAGAATGAATGTTGTCACCAGAAGCAGCATTTCTTTTTTTATTTGCAAGAGACTCTTCTGCAGCAGATGATTTCTGATCAGCATCATCTTCCACAGAAATATCCTTCCCCACACACCCTTGAGCAGCTCGTTTAGCCTTTCTTCGAATCTTTTTCTTCTGATTTCTAGTTAAGTCTCCATTTAATTTTGTAATCCCAGACTCCAATGCACTCTTGTCCTTACTGTTGGGAAGAATTAGGGGAGTACCATATCTTCTCGGATCTTTTGATGGATCTATCATTGATAACAGCAATATATTCTCTGGCTTCAAATCTGTATGTATGATTGAAAGCTGTCTGTGTAAATAATCCAAACCCACTAAGATGTGGAAACATATCTCTTTAACCTTATGAATAGGCATTCCACAATAATTCGAGTACTTGATGAGGGTTAGAAGATTGTCGCCTAAGTACTCAAAAACCATGCAAACGTGTTGCCCATTAGGACCTGAATGTTTAAAATGATCTAAAAGCTTTACCACACATTTTTTATCCTCAGGGTCTCCTTCTGCTATCTGTTGTAAGATAGTTATCTCATCCATTGCAGCTTCAGTATAGTGCTGAGCACTTTTTTGTACCTTCAATGCTACATATTGCTGCAAATTTTAGGCAAATGAAAACACAGTGTCAAAGAACAGATAAAATATCTAAGAACAAAGTTACCAAAACTACAATACCAGCCTAAAATTTGATTAAAAATCTAATTCTCCAATTAGTTTAAAGAAAATCACGAACATGACCATATGAAAGGAATTTAGCATTCTATGTGCACAAAGCAACGAAAGTTGGGATTCAGAATGAAAGAACATCTAGAGAAAGCAAAATTATCATCAAAGCCATCATAACAGAAAACAAAGGGGATCTTCTTACTGCAGATACTCAACATGGATTGTTTACCATATTTATTCAGTTCTGCCAATTCAAACCAATCCAGAAAATTCCCCAGATAATAACATTTGAATGATGCTTATAGAAGGAGAGTCTTATCTAGCATAAAATCCATTTGTGACACTTTCCTTTTAAGAAAAAAAACTTCAAACTCAGCAGCAAAAGCTCCTTTGCTAGTAATAATGAAATAAAAACTTTAAACATCCTTCTTTTTTTCATTCGAATATGTTTCCTTCTTTTTGGACAAAGGAAAATTATCATACACCCGAAGCAAGAGCTTATAGTGCTAGCATCTTAGTATCGTTATCCAATATAACCACTGTAATCCTTTGCTGACAAGTTCCTAAAGCCACATGGCAATCCTTGTTGCCAGCTCCAAAAGTTCAATAAAGATTCAAAATGGACATGCACATTATAGTCCTCTGGTTTCCATTCCTGAAATGCTCTCGGTAACAAGTTGGTCAATCTTCCCATCTTCTAGGAAGATAAAGAAAACAAATCCTCCAACTTGTACATTTAACCATTCTTCTATATCATTATGTACTAAGGATGCAATTAATTTCAGCCGTATGCTCTTTCTCTGTTTTCCTTTTCAGTTCCCAGATGAGGAAGATAAAATACTCAATCAATTCAGTCCAACCCACTACCTTGAACAAAGAGAATTTAAAGAAAAACTGAATACTATAATTGATTTTCTGTTAGCACATTTCCTCAACAAATAGAAGGGTAGTATTACAATCCCAAATCTGTCACGACGGCATGTCAACGGCTTCTTTTCCAACCAAATGAAAGAAGAAGAGACCTTTAACACAAATTAACAAAAAGTAAAATCATCTGTGATAGGCTATCAGAATTTCAACATGCAATCTTTATAGATAAACCTAGATAGGTTATGTTACAAAGTTAAGTTAATGAATGAAGACTAAACTAATGCAGCATACTAAAACAAAACCCTCTCAAAAATGTAAAGTGAAGAATTCGAAACAAGAGTAGTAAGCGTAAATGAAAAGAGAATCGAGTACCGATTTGTGAGTGTCCCAAGCAAGCCAAACGGTAGAGAAATGTCCCCAACCAAGTTTACTCTGAACAACATATCGGCCATTTCTGAACGTGTCGCCGATTCGAACGGCGTGGTATCCGCCTCGCCGGTAATCTTCCGTTCCTTCGTCCTCCGACGTGTAGTCTCCGCTCTCACAGCTCCCATCCACCTCTTCCTCCTCATCCCTCTCCTCCTTCACAACCACTTGCTTCTTCTCATCCATTCTTCTCGAAACTTCCAACTTCAACCGATTGTGCAGCTCAAGTTTTAGATGGAAATACTTACTTCGTTTTGCACTGCTCTATTTTCCGTTGTCTCCGAAACTGGTGACGGATTCGGGTCTGGATGATCCGTCTCTTCTCTTAAGCTTATTTTTTTACTGTAGATTATCCGATTATACATATACAAAAGGAATCTCGAACCTGGAAATTTCCAGTATCAGAGGTAAATCACTTTATCTGGTTTTATATCAGTATCAGACTCGCTACATAATCTTAAATCTAAACATTTCAATTTATGATTATAACAATTAAAAATTAAACACCAACAGATCATAGCCCAATCTTTTTGTTGGGTTCAGTGACACAGGCCCGACATCAATTAATAATTCTCTAAGTACATTGGGCTTTTGAGAAATGTCTTAGCTGGGCTATCTTCATTACAATAGTTCCATAGCCCGGTAATCTGCAATGGCATGTTCGTGATTTCACTCAAATATGGCGGAAATTACTGAAGATGTTATATAAGCAGCACTGCCATCTAGGGTTTACCTAGTGGCACCAGCAACAACGCGAAGCAGCACGCAGCCATGGTTCTCAAGTAGTTTACCTATCTCTTATCTAATCGTAATTCTTCAGTTAAAGTCACAGTCTTTGGAGTTAATGTTTGTCTCTGTAATGCCACATCGTCGAGTTCATTTTCTTATGGAATTTAGGTTTTGATGGTTTGGGTTTTCAATGTCGTATCAGGACGGAGCTTTGTCGTTTTAGTGGGGCCAAGATTTATCCCGGGAAAGGCATCAGATTTATTCGTTCTGATTCTCAGGTTATTGCAAAGTTAGCGTTTTTTAATGTTTAATCTGCTTATTTGGGTCATCAATGTATATGGCATTGTGTTGATTTTTGAGTCTTTATTGTGCCGTGGCCTGTTTTGCGCAGGTTTTCCTGTTTGCCAATTCAAAATGCAAGAGGTACTTCCACAACAGGTTGAAGCCTTCCAAGCTTACATGGACAGCCATGTACAGGAAGCAACATAAGAAGGTAATGAGTTTTATAGTTATAAGCACATCAAAGCATTTTCTATCTCACTTCAAATGAATTTAGTACCTGGAGCTAGATAGTCATGCAAATGGTGACATACAGTAGGGATTTTGAATATTGGTTAAGACGTTTGCAAGGTATCTATTTCTCACTTAGGATCTTGGATGGTATTAGATTTTGGACCTGCCAATTTGGTTGTTTCCTTTTTGAGAGCATTTCTTTTGGTTTGCTTGAAATTGCAATTAGATTTGGTGTTATCTTGACTTGCATAGGATATTGCCCAAGAGGCAGTAAAAAAGAGAAGACGTGCCACCAAGAAGCCATACTCTAGGTCCATAGTCGGTGCCACTTTGGAGGTTATCCAGAAGAGGAGAACAGAGAAGCCAGAAGTTCGTGATGCCGCCAGGGAAGCTGCTCTCCGGTACTTAATCTCTCTTCATGCATAATATCCGTTTGACATTAGTTTGATAATTTGCCTCACAACTTCATGAGTGGCCTTTGGCTGGGCCACTCATGCATGCAACTTTTTGCTGATTACTTGATGTATGTGCAGAGAAATCAAGGAAAGGATCAAGAAGACGAAGGATGAAAAGAAAGCAAAGAAGGCTGAAGTCATGTCCAAGACTCAAAAGGCACAAGTCAAAGGTAATGTTGGCAAGGGTGGTGCATCAAAGGGCCCTAAACTTGGTGGAGGAGGTGGAAAGCGCTGAAATGCTAATTCTCAGCTGTATCGTTCTTGCAAATGCTAATTCTATATTTCTTCCCGTAGTAACTGCGTATTTTATGGTCCACTTGCGGTGTTCTTGCAAATGGAAACAGTAGCTACATGTTTGTGCTTTTTTGGGCTTTGTAAGGATTAATTGACCAACATAGTCTTGCATTTGGCGTTTTTGTTTCAACTTTTATATCATATTCTTATGTTTTGATTCTTGGTCCTAGACCTTTCAGATCATGAGTTCTATTTTACTTGGAATATTCAAACTTTGCAGGGTTAGTGTTGATATGATTTATCTATGACACTGGGAAGTTCTATCATATGCAACTAATTTAGTGGTTCTTTAGGTCAAAGGCACGGAATGTTTTAGCTACCAGTTACGATGAATATGGGCTTTTGTTCATCATATTGTAGTTAATTATTGTCCTAAAAGGAGAATGTTAGTAATTTTCTAATGTTGGACAACAATCAATTACAATTTTATGGTTTTAATAAATTTCCAGTTTAGCTAATCGATTTTGATCCGGTTAAAAGATAATAAAAAAGTCTATTAAAAGATTTTAGTTAATAGGTTGAAGTTTAGCGAAGAAAATAGACTTTAATCAATATAGGTTCGATATGCATTGGACCTGTGATGGAGAAGTTTGATATGTTTGTTATATATATATGCTAAAGTCTCTAGCTTTTGCGTAAATAAGTCATGAATGTTCAAATTCACTAACTTACAAAGAGGTTTACGCTTTAAAGAAAGTCACAGAAAGATGTTAACGACATCTGGTTGATCAACTTTCATAAAGGTCGTTGAGAAAATCTAGAAATTTTAGCATCGAAAGGATCGTTTGAAGTTATGAAAAGTAAAATAAGTATTTTTTGTGTTTTTTTTCGTTTATTCATATTCACGTTTGACCCTGAGCGCATAACTAAGGCTCGTATAACTAATCATAAGGTAGATAGTTACAATAACAATGAGAATAACACCTAATAACAATGTCGTTGAAATGCGAAAGTTTGGAAAGATCTAGTAGCATGCAACCTTACTTCTATTCGGTAGAAAGACTGTTTTCTATAGGCCTACATGTAAACATAATACAATACATATAGAGCTGGAAAAGATTCAAAAATAAAAGATAAAATGAATAAATAAATAAATACACTAACCAGAAGAAAGACAAGTATAAAAATAGATCAAATCAACCATTACAAGAAAGTAATTAGACTAAGTAAGAAACTGCGTAGGCTAAATAATTGGGATGAAAGTACTACGTAATCAAAATATTAAGGCTAACTATAAAACAAAAGAGTTGAAGAAAAGTGTTTAAAAGACTAAAGAGAACGAGAAACACCTCTCTATCTGAAATCCTTTATCCGTATCTTAGTACATTAAACTTTTCTATTAAGAGCCATGTTCTTGGTAGATTCTAGTAGATCATTATTGATTACTTCCTCCCAGTTTTTCTCAAGCCTTCATTTTTTTTCCTCATATAGTCTCTAAATACTATTTTCTTGCATCTTTTTACTGGAGCGTCAATGTGTCTTCTTTTAACATGTTTGAACTACCTAAGTCTCGTCTCTCTTAATTTTTCAGTAATACTAGTCATCTTTAATTTGTCCCACACCAATATATTTAAAGCTTTATCTATTTTAATAAAATTACATATCTAACAGAGCATCTTCATCTCTACTACCATTAACTTATGACTTTGAATTTATTTTATATGCCAACACTCTGTCTCATAAAGCATGGCCAACTTAATCGTTAAATGATAGAATTTACCTTTGACCTTGAATAATATCTTCTTGTCACATAAAACTCTTAATATATTTCTCTATTTAAGCCACCTTGATCTAATACGGTGAACTATATCTTCATTGTTTTCTCCATTGTTTTGGATAATGATAGACCTTAGGTATTTAAATCATTCTTTTTGTGATATAATTTCTAAATTAATCTTTACCTCAATATCAGAAATCATCCTATAGCCCGAAAAGATAAGGCAAATAGCTCAGTAGTTCAATGCATTGAAAGTTTTTATCTGTGGATTCAAATGCTAATACTACAAGGCAGATAGTCAGAATGTAAAGATAAAGATGTTGGTATTTGGTCCTTTCTAAATCAAATTTCTTTAAGAAGATTTGGAACAGAAAAGGAAAGAAGGTAGACCATAACATACACTTTTATGGAAAATTTGTGAATATACTAGCAACGGATTTGGGGTGTTTAGCATTTTTAGGGGATGCCAAACACCTAATAGGCAATTCCAAGTCAACCAAACAAGAAAAATGAAAGAGGACGACTTTTTTCATTGCACAATCTTGGTGGACCAATGTTGATGCACCATCAAAAGGTCTTTACTCTTTTAAATTACCTACCAAACAACTTTAATTCAATGTTTTTTATTCTTCTTCTTCAAAATATGTAGTGATGTCATTACGGCGACGAATGTTTTTGTCAGTAAAAATACAAAAATCGTAACCAAAATTTTAGCAATGAAAAAATTGTTAAACATTTCATTGCAAATTATTTCTAGCAACGAAAATAATCGACGACATTTTCAGAAAATCATCACAAATTATTTTTCGCTTTAATTTATGGTACGTTGTCAAAAGATATAGGCGAGGTTAAAACCAATCATCACGAAAGACTATTCACGACAGTTATTATTTGTGCCCAAAATTTAAGTTATTAGCTACATTACTTACCTGTAGCTAATAATATATTGCGATGATAATTTTTACGTAGCAAAATAATTTTAGTGACAGTTTTTAGAATGTAGGTAAACATTATTTTGCAATGATTTTTAAAGGTTATTTGTGACAATTTTAATAATGTAGCTAGAAACTTTTAGTGACAATTTTAGAATCGTCGAAAAATCTTTTTAGTTATGTTTTTGATTTAATTTTTTAAAAAATTATTAGTGACATTTTGAATAACGTTGCTAAAAAGTTTTGGTAACGAGTTTTGATTTTTTAGTAAACATTCATATAAAAAATTGGATATTGAATTATGATTATTTTAAAGATTTTTAATCCATCATATTGTTTCTGAAATTTAGATATTTAGATTTATAATTAACAAACAGAAATTAAAATAAACAACATTTTATATAAAAATAAATTTCATTAAATGTTAATTACAAAAAAACTTATGTACAAACTAAAGCTCGTTTTCATTATTACTACCACTTTCATAATTTGAGCTAATTATTTGTTTGACCATCTTTTTAAGCTTGGCCAACTTTCATTCAATATGATCTAACTTTTTTTCATTATGTTGTAACGAAACCTTAAGCTACTGGTTCTCCTCTTAAAGCGTTGTTACATATGCTAGTCACGACGAGGATGCCCTAATTGGCTTCAGGCGGGCCTTTACTATAGCCTAATCTTATACTAAGAATGTTGTTGCAAATATCATCTACATTTTGCTCATTTTCGTCAGACAAGGAGCTCTACAACAATTCTTGCACCTTATTCTAAAATTTTAAAAACAAAATCAATATTTAATTCAAAAATTAATAAACATAAAAATTAAACAAATTTTTAGACTTATATAATTATCCTGCGATTCTTGAGACGTCCAACCTTCACCTTCCTTATAATATGTCAGTTTGTACCATATAGCTCCTTTTGACTCTATTTTATTAAAACAAAAATTGAAACACATTAAATAATATTGTATTTTCCGATACAATGATAAATTCTAACTAAAAAATTTATAAATTCTTTTCAGACGACAACAAATGATGTGGAGCCTTGGTTGTGAGGAGTTTTCTTTTTTTTTTTTCTCTATTAACCTTGGCTTTCTTATACTTTTTCTACAAATAGAAAAGAAATAATCATTAAATATGGCACAAGATTGATTGAAGCAAATGTGAAGAAAAAGAGGACAAACCTTAATGTTAGCAGAGACCCAATAATCACGCATTTGACTCTAATATTCTAGAGTCACTCATTTATAACATGTCTCCTTGCATCCTCATTTGAAG
This sequence comes from Erythroxylum echinodendron, assembly GCA_027575705.1. Lineage (NCBI taxonomy): Eukaryota > Viridiplantae > Streptophyta > Magnoliopsida > Malpighiales > Erythroxylaceae > Erythroxylum > Erythroxylum echinodendron. The sequence continues at coordinate 29,998,272 of JANZXR010000004.1, read as the reverse complement.
TAAAAGTTTTGTAGTATTTATGTAGTTGATAACGATGATCCTTCATCCTTTGTTTCATTAGTAAACTACACAGTTTAGGGTTCTCGATATAGACGATATTGAGTTTCATCTGTGAAAAATGAGTAAAAGTCAAATTAGTGTTTAAATGTTAGTTAAAAATTCATATAATTAAATAAATTAAAAAATTACCGAAACTTTGTCAACAGTAATTTGAAGCAAGTTGTCTTTCTTCAATTGTTTGTCATGCTTATAACAAGGCAATTCAGTTCTGACGACGACCCCTAACTCACTAGATAATTTTGCTGACTAGACCTTGTCAATAGGATGACCTTGTGAGAGGTCAATATACAAATAACTTATTATTTATTGCAATATTCATACGTTGTAACTTAGGACCTTTAGTGATACCTATAACTCTTTTCCTGACAATGGCATTAGAACCTGACAACAAGAGAATAATGATAAGAAAAAATTCACTAAACATGTAAATATATGTTTGAAGATAAGTGAAATCATAGGTGCTAAAGAGTAATAAACTTGAAGTTCCCTCTCCAGTAGTTGAGGTAGATAGATGTTTTTGCTGACGGGTTTCATTGATAAATGAAGTCGATTGTTAATGAAGTCGATTGTTATGGTTGAACTGGTTGTTGTGGGGGAGGAAAATCTTTACTAATTGCCACCTTCTTTCCCTTGTTTCCACTTGGTGCCATTATATTGAATATCTATAATGATATTGTTAAATGGTTTCTAAATGAATTTCCAATATTAAATAAACCTAATTAGAATAACAACATAAAAGAACTTGTTAAATTTAGAATTTAATCATTTCGGAGCATTTGATATTCCCATACTCATAATTTTTCATCACTTCACTTGCTTCAAGATCTCCTAAAAAATATTTAGTATACCACACATCACTTCAATTACAAGATGTTGAATTTAAAGGAAGTTAGATCCCTTCACATCTTAAATCAGATTATGTAAGTATAGGAAAAATGAATATAATACTATCTGAAAGTCCATCATTTATATACCTAGCCGGTGAGAAAAAAATTTAATTTTATCACTTGTTATTTGAAATATAGGACCATTAAGTAGATGGAGGATTATTTGACGTAGTTTAGTTGGAGGAGTTGAACAAATTTCAATTCATAATAAACATGTCAAGAAGGTTTGTATTATAACACTCTTTAATCACTTCTCATCCTCAACTGGTGGCTTATCAGTTTTCATCATAATTTAATTTAAATGGTGGCTTGTCAATTTTCAAACAATATAAACAACAATCTCATATGAACAACAATATGCATCACATCAAGATTATGCCTCAATAGCAATTCTTTCCAATATAGCAAATCAAAAAATATGCTTTTTAATTCCAATTAAGCTCAACAACATTTCGCTTTAGTTTTCTATTACTTAGGTGTTTGTCAGGTATAGTGTCACTCAATTATGATGACTGGTAAATCACATCATCACCAGATAACTGCAAAGGAACATCACCTAATTCTACTTTGCCATTAAACAATTTGCTTCTCTGCTATCTATGCCTATGTTCCAAGAAATGGCAATATCCTGTATAATATATTTTACTTCGTAACCTCATCGAATAAGTTTAATGGTTATACACAGAACAAGCGATATATCCTTTAGTACTCCATCTGGAAAAATTCCTATAACATGGAAAATTATTTATAGTCCACAAAACAGCCACATGCATTATAAATGTTTCACCTTAAACAACATCAAATGTTTATAATCCAACCTCCCATAGATCGTTTAAGTCATCAATTAATAGTTGCATGTATACATCGATATCCTCATCAAGTCCTCGAATAAGTAAAGATAGTAGCATGAAAGGCTCCTTCATACACTTCCAAGGTAGTAAATTGTATGGCACTATAACTACTGGCCACATGTTGTACGAAGTACTTATATTACCAAAAGATTAAATCCATCTAAGGCTAAACCAAGTCGAACATTACTGTGATCCTGTACAAACTATGGAAGCTTTTCATTAAAGTCTTTCCATATCATTGAATCTATTGGATGATGCATAATGTTATCATCTATGCGTTTCTCTTTATGCCACCTCATATCTATGACTATTGTTATTGACATAAAAAGCCTCTATACTTGTTGTTTAATCGGAAAGCATCTCAAGAATTTTTTTAGTATCTTTTTCCCTCTCCTATCATTCAATCACCACTTTGATGTTCCACAAATGGGACACTCTTCAAGATCTTTATTGTCCTTCCAAAATATAGTAATCATACTTACAAATATGTATTGTTTTATATCTTAATTTGAGATCCCTTAACAATTTCTTTACATCATAGTAAGATTTGGGTAATTTGTGTCCAATAGGTAATGCATCATTGTACAAGTCAATTAATATGTCAAAAGACTTGTTACTTCATTTATTATACACCTTCAAATGCAACAACTTCAGAATAAAAGAGATCTTTGAGAAATTCGAGCACCCTGAATGTAATTCTTCTTGTGCAACTTTCAATAACTTGTTAAAATTATCTTCAATAATGTTACCAAAGATGTTAGGCAAACTAGTTTCATTCATATTCTCCATATAATTCCTATAATCCTCTAACATCTCGCTTATTCTAATATGTTATTCATAAAAACACTATAACAATCAACTAATTCTGAATTAAAAATATGCCTTATCCCAACACATTATACAGATATCAATATCAAAAACAAAGAAAAGAAAATAATATAATATGAGAAAATACAAAACATTCAAAACATAAACTAAGAATTAAAACAAGAGTCCAGTCCATCAGTCAAACTGAGATTGGGTTTATTGTTTAGAAACCAACTTATCTAAAGCATAATGTATAAATTAACTAATTAACTTACCCATAGATTCACTATCTCTATTAAAATTATGCAAAACTGAAATAATCTGCAATGAAAACAAGGAGAAAACTATTAAAGAGGCCATTAAGAACTTTCGTCGAACACTTGAAAGGCACGACAGATTCATCCCAAATTACCTATGGAAATCGTGTCGTTTTCGTTCCTCAACTAACATTAAAACATTGGAAAGCCAAATGCACCACAGATAATCCAAAAAATTGCAAAAATACTCCAAAAATTTATTAAGGGTAGTAAGTACATTGGATGACCTGCTATGAGATTATCATATGGATGATCTATCGAATGTCAATGATTAATCTCATCATAGAAATGGTGAAAATATCCTTGGAATTGAGTTACTTAAAGATATCTTGGATACTAATCCTATGCTTTGACAAAATTCCTTGTTATCTTAAGACGAGGTCACTCTTAGGGTGGTGATTAGGTGTAACTATTGGTATTCGAAGGTAATTGGGTAGCTAATAAAGATTCACCACTCCTGATAGAAGGAGATGATGCCCATGGCCTCTTATCGGGGTCATTACTAGAGAGTCTCTGGCCAAATTAGTTATACGTCATGAAGAGAGTATTCAATAACACATAAGAATAATGAGTACCTAGGACAAAAACTAACATCACTTGGACTAGATGTGACGTAGTCGGCCTAGTGAGAGTTGACACATAGCCCATACTTTGAATTAAGTGGGGTATAGTATGGTGAAAGGACAAATTGCACGGTAATTGTCTATGGAAAGGTTCATAAGTTGAATAATTAACTATCGAAGAGTTTTTGTGGTAATCCGCCTATATTTCGACAAATTGGCATCATGAAACCCTTTATGATTTGATTGAATTAAGAGTTAATTCAAGTGCCTAAAATAACCGGGTACCTAAGGGTCACACCCATAAAAGATCGTGACTGAGGCCACGAAATGATATATAAATGAGTTCTTCACTTATGTACACAAGCTTCTTTCACTTCTTACACACTCAAGTGATAGAGAAAGGGTCTAGAAGAGTTCCAGAGAGAGTGAGAAGAGTTCTTGAGTTATTTTTATGCAATTTATGCAATTGGAGTTCTTGAGTTATCTTCATGCAATTTATGCAATTGTTGTATAAATCAATATGCATGCAAGATAACCTTGAACTATCACCCATTTTGAACATCTACTTGAATTCATCAAGTTTGGTGTTCTAAAATCCTTACACATTGGTTCATCTTCCTTCTTTGCATGTTCTTGGGTAATCAAGGAAGGGTTTTGTGTTTACAATAACCCAAACAAGGAGAAGAAACAAGAAAGGAGGAGAAACAAAGGTGAAAATGTTTTTATACTTCATGTTCTTTACATATCCTTGCATTCATGTATGATCTTGTAGTTTTCGGGTTGACATGGCATCGAAATCTTGATTCCAACACTTCCACTGCATCCACCATACATGTGATGTATGCAACCATAGCTAACTTAACAGTAGTATCAGAGCAAGTTTATGCATGTATTTGATGATGTATTGAATATGTGCAAAGTGTTTGTTGGGTTGTGACCGGCATGCAAGTTGATTTGGAATAATTCTTGTAAAATGTAGAAATTTTTTTCCGATTTGTTTTCACATAAATGTTTATAAGATGTTATATTATGTTTATGTAAAAGAAAATTGCAATTGAATGTCATTTTCTATTTTATTTCTAATTAATATCCAGACAATTCATATGTTGATTTTTTAGAATTTCTGGAAAAACTGAATGCATATTCTGACATTGAAATTTTTTTATTAATTCTATAAAAAAATTTATATTTTTCTTTTAGAAAACTGTTTATACAGTGTTATATTATGTTTTTGTAAAAATAAAATCCATTGAATGTCATTTGCTATTTTATTACGAATTTAGTTTCAACTTGATGCAATGTAAATTCTATATTAATTTTTTTTTATAAATTTTATGCATGCACATGCAAGATATGATGTTGCCACATGTGTGAGATACATGACACTTGTTGTTAAAGTGATTATCGTATGCATACATGATGTGATGTTTAACTAGTTTTAGAAGTTATATGACAAGTGCCATACACATGTGATGTGTTGGCTTATCCCTATTTATTAATAAACAATTCCTAAGAATTAGGTTCTGGAATTTTATTAGATACATTTAGAATGTTTATAAGAATCTAGAATTTTTCCAGAATTAATTGAATTTGATTCAATTAATAAATAAAGTCAAAGTCAAAGTCAAAGTCAACATTGGTCAACTTTTTGAAAGTTGAAGGGGTTGACTTACTTAGTGACTTATAATGTATGTATTTCGATTATGAGACCTAAATAAGGTTATTATGTGATAAGAAATATATTATTTTGATAATAATAACATGCTTAATGCATGTGCTTGAAATTAAGGTTCTGGAAATTTTTCGAACATCGAATCGGCCTCTTTAGTGTCTAGTAGGTTAACTTATTTATTTTGATGATTTTGGTAGTCAAGATAAATTTGGCATGTGTTGAAATTGTTTAGATAAATCACTAATTGATGTACATGAATTTTGGAAACTCTAGGGATTAATTTAGAATTAATCTAAGTAAAGTATAGCATTTCTAGTGTGACTAGGTAAAGGCATATAAACTAGGATTAAAGTGTTTAATCTAGACATGAAAAAAATTAATTTTAGGGTTCCTAATCGAATCACATTAATAATTTAGACTATCCAAGAATGAAACTAGTGCCCGATTAGGCTCAAGAGTTGAATTGAGTCAAGAACTTTAGATGAATAGTCAAGTCACAACCTAAATTTAAACCTCCTTTGTGTGATACATGCATTAGATACAATTTAAGGGTAGTTATGGACATGCTTAATTCAATTGAGTTGTCTAAAATCTAAATGTGTATGTGATATATAATCAAGATCATCCAAGTATTGATGAGACTATAAAGGACAAATCCCTCAAACAAAATATTAGGACTTACGCCTTCCATTGATATGGAAAGAACCAGAGTTCTTTTAAAGTTGGGTTGTTGGGCAAACCCAAGCCTGCTCTACACGAATATGTTCAAACCATAGAAATTAGATTTTCGAATTAATGGGTTAGTTCTAACTCAAAATGTTGATTTATTGGACAAACCTAAGGTCAACGTAGATAGAGGCCAAGTTGGGTTATATACATGGGATGTATATAAATCAAGAGTTTATAACCCAATGAGTGTGCTAAATCAATAGTTTATAGCACAAGTCGATAGTTGCATAATTGAATGCAATTGGTATGAATGATACCTACCGATTGACTTAAGGTGGCTTGTTGGGGCAAACCTAAGATCATCCTTGGTGATATCCGATATCGATCCATTAAGAATAAGTTTTCTCGAATTCTTAGTAAGGGCTGTGGATTTGAATTAGAATAATCGGACCTATAATGCATGTTATTAAAGTCCTTATAGATATGCATTAAGTGTACATTCTAATACTTTCTCTCGTTCTTCTAGGTTATCGAATAGTACAATGTCTTCTAGTGTGAATCTACGCTCCTTGTTAGATTCCAACAAACTCACAAGACCAAACTTCTTGGATTAGCTACAAAATTTAAGAATTATTCTCAAATCTGAAAAACTAGGATATGTCTTAGATGAACCACTTCCCGATCTCCCTGCTATCGATGCATCTGATGAAGATGAGAAAGCTTATAAGAAGCTACTTGATGATATTGAGTTGGCTAGCTGTATAATCCTAGCCTTTATGTCATCAGAACTGCAAAAGAAGCATAAAGCTACGGATGCTCATACCATAATCTACTATATGAGGAAACTGTTTGACGAGCAAGCTCGATCTGAAAGGTTCGATATCTCATGGTTGCTTTTCCTTTCAAAGATGGCTGAGGAATCATCTCCAGTCCAGTATGCACTAAAGATGAATGGATATATTGAGAGGTTAGGTAGATTGGGTTTCATTATGGATCATGAATTAAGTATAGACTTGGTCTAACTGGTTTGACCGATAGTTATTCATGGTTTGTACTTAACTATCGGATGAACCAAATATCCACAATGATACTTAAGCTGATTAATCTACTCAAAACAGTTGAGCAAACTGTCAAGAAAAATAGTAAGGTTATGATGCTGGTGTACTCTGCTTCTAGTTCTCAAAAGAAGAACCAAAAGAAGAAGAAGAAGTCCAAGAAGCCAATGGGAGGTGTAGCCAAGAAGAAGGCAAAAGAACAACACCAAAAGGGATATGCTTCCATTGCAACAAGGAAGGACGTTGGAAGAGGAACTGTAAAGCTTATTTGGAGTCACTAAAGTAGAAGAAGGCATTAAATGCCCCACTGTCTACTTCAGGTAAGTTATTTGTTATTAAGGTTAGTACTATTTCTGATCATAACATTTGGGTATTAGATACTAGATGTGGCTCACACATATGTGTTGATATGCAGGGTCTTAGGGATAGTAGACCGCTCAAGAAGGGAGAGATGGACCTATGTATTGGAAATGGAGCAAGAGTTGCTGCATTAACTGTAGGGACATATGTTTTGTATCTTCCTAGTGGGCTAGAGTTAATTTTGGAAATTTACTATTATTTACCTGTTGTGACTAAAAACATTGTTTCTATTTTATGTCTTAATAAAGCGGGATTTCATTTAACTTTTTCAAGCAATGGTTGTTCAATTAAGTTGAATGAAATGTTGTATGGTACTGCTACATTTTTCAATAGAATTTACATATTAGATATGTCCAATCCAATTTTAAAAACCAATAACAATAAAAGACAAAAACAAGATAACCTAAAATCATCTTACTTTGGCATTATCGTCTTAGCCATATAAGTGAGAAATACATGATTAAGCTCCACAAAAATGGTAGCCTAGGGTCATTTGATTATGAATTATATGACACATATGAATCTTGCTTGTTAGGCAAGATGACTAAATTACATTTTAAAGGAAAGAGTGAACAAATGAATAGGTTATTAGACCTAATACATTTTGATGTATGTGGTCCAATGTCCATTCATGCCAGAGGTGGTTTTGTGTACTTCATTACTTTTATCGATGATTATTCATGATATAGGTATGTGTATCTAATGAGATACAAGTCTGAAGTATTTGAAATGTTCAAATAATTTGGAAATGAAGTAGAGAAACAACTCGATAGAAGTATTAAGACACTTCGATCAGATCGAGGTAGTGAATACTTAAACAAGAAATTTCTAACTTATCTTGAAGATAATGGTATAGTATCCCAGTGGACTCCACCTTACACACCATAAAATAATGGTGTACCTGAAAGGAGAAACCAAACCTTGTTAGGCATGGTAAGGTTGATGATGGGCTTAACAGATCTATAGAAATCCTTTTGGAGTTTTGCACTCGAGACTGTTGTTTATGTGACAAACAGAGTCCTTTCAAAGGCAGTTGAAGTTACTCCATATAAGATATGGACTAACAAAAAGGCCCTATCTTTCTCATATGAAAGTTTGGGGTTGTCCGACTTATATGAAGCGGATTCAATCAGATAAGCTTGAAACGAAATATGATAAATTTCTGTTTATAGGATATCCTAAGGAAACAATTAGATATCAGTTATATAATGCTTTAGAGCAAAAGGGGGTTGTCTCAAAGCATGATGTCTTTTTAGAGAAAGAGTTTCTTCTAAGAGAAGACAGTGAGAGCAAAATTGAACTTAATGAAGTTCATGATTCTCAAATAGATGCAAATCAATTGCATGAACCCAAAATTTTTATTCATAGAGATGAAACAATATTTGAACCTTCTGACACATAAAATGTTCGTAGGTCAAGTAGGATACGTAATATTCCAGAGAGATATGGATTTCTCGTAAGTGAACATAATAACGTATTGCTCATAGAGGACTATGAGCCTACAACCTATGAAGAGGCTCTTAAGAGTTCAGAATATGAAAAATGGCTTCAAGTCATGAAGTCTGAAGTTGATTCCATGTATGAAAACTAAGTATGGACTTTGGTTAACCCAAATGAAGGGTTAAATCCCATAAGGTGCAAATAGATTTTCAAGAAGAAAATTGACATGGAAGGTAATGTGATTACCTATAAAGCGAGCCTAGTCGCTAAAGGTTATTGTCAAAGACAAGGAATTAACTATGATGAGACATTTAGACCTGTAGCCATGCTTAAATCCATTAGAATAATCATAACCATTGCTGCTTATTATGATTATCAAATATGACAGATGGATGTGAAGACGGCTTTCCTAAATAGAAACTTAGTTAAGGATTTATACATGATACAACCTGAGGGCTTCGTATCTAGAGATGACAGAAAGGTATGCAAGATTCAGAAATCCATTTATGATTTGAAGCAAGCATCTAGGAGTTGGAACATCCAATTTGATGATATAATCAAAAAGTTTAGTTTTTCACAAAATCCAGATGAACCTTTTATGTACAAGAAGGCTAGTGGGAGTGCTATCATATTCCTTGTGTTATATGTGGATGACATATTACGAATAGAAAATGATATCTCAAGTTTACAATCAGTTAAAGTTTGGTTGTCTCGAAATTTTTGCATGAAATACCTTGGAGCAGTAACTTACATATTGGGAATAAAGATCTATAAAGATAGATCAAGAAAGTCTCTAAGTCTTTCACAGTCAACATACATAGATAAAGTGCTAAATAGGTTTAGCATGGTGTAATCCAATAGAGGGTTTTTTCTCATGACACGTGGGATAAAACTCTCAAAATCTATGTGTTCTAAGACACAAGATGAGAGGACTCGCATAAGTATAATCCCGTATACTTCGACAGTAGGATCGATCATGCATGCTATGTTATACACAAGACCTGATATATCATATGCTCTAATTGTTACGAGCAGATATCAATCGGATCCTAGTGAGGGTCACTAGGGGGCTATCAAGAATATCCTAAAGTACTTGAGAAGGACTAAGGATGTATTCTTGATATATGGAAATGGAGGTCTCGCAGTGAGCGAGCATACAAATGCCAGTTTTTAATCTGACCAAGATGACTCTATATTCCAGTTAGGTTATGTTTTCACACTGAGTGGTGGAGTAATCAGTTAGAAGAGTTCCAAACAAGAGACGATTGCAGATTCAATGACCGAGTCAGAGTATATTGCATCTACAGAAGTGGAAAAAGAAGTTGTTGTCATAGAACTTGAAGTGGTTCCTAGAATAGTAGACCTAATATTGTTATACTGTGACAACAATGAGTCTATTGCGTAAGCCAAGGAACCAAGGTCTCATCAGAGGTCCAAGCACGTGCTCAGTAGATATCACTTGATCAGGGAGATAATTGATGGAGGTGATGTGAAGATAGAGAGAGTGCCCACAGATAGAATATCGTTGATCCTTTAACTAAGTCACTTTCTCAAGAAAAAGTTAATTCTTGTGTACTCGCCTATGGTATTAGATACAAAGGCAATTGGCTTTAGGGTAAGTGGGAGTTTTTTATAATAGTGCTCTAAAGGCAATCACCTTTAGCACTTTTGTACAAACTTTATTTTGATTAATAAAGCCAAAGGCATTTTTCATTGATTTAATATTAGTTTATATATGAATTGATATTTATCTTAAATCGAATTAATGAAGTCTATGATACAAAACATAGCATGAAGGAAATCATGATAAGATCATGGTACTGAGATTCTTATCATGTGCAATTATGTTAGTATCTAAATAATCCCTAGTCATAGGAATATTAAGACAGGACATTATTAATCCAGACAGACTAACACATATTATACTCTTTAATTTGATCAAGCAGTAGATATCATAAATTGTAAGCATGAGATGTTTAGAGTTAATATGTGGATGCTTACTAAGGGTAGTAAGTACATCAGATGACCCGCTATGAGATTATCATATGGATGATCTATCGAATGTTAATGATTAATTTCATCATAGCAATGGTGAAAATATCCTTGGACTTGAGTTACTCAAAGATATCTTGGATACTAATCCTATGCTTTGATAAAATTCCTTGTTATCTTAAGACGAGGTCACTCTTAGGGTGGTGATTAGGTACAACTATTGGTATTCGAAGGTAATTGGGTAGCCAATAAAGATTCACCACTCCTGATAGAAGGAGATGATGCCCATGGCCTCTTATCGGGGTCATTACTCGAGAGTCTCTGGCCAAATTAGTTATATGTCATGAAGAGTGTCTTCAATGACACATAAGAGTAATGAGAACCCAGGACAAAAACTAACATCACTCAGACTAAATGTGACATAGTCGGTCTAGTGAGAGTTGACACATAGCCCATACTCTGAACCAAATGGGGGTATAGTATCGTAAAAAGAGGAATTGCATCGTAATTATCTATGGAAAGGTTCATAAGTTGGATAATTAACTATCGAAGAGTTCCTGTGGTAATTTGCTTATATTTTGACAAATTGGCATCATGAAACCCTTCATGATTTGATTGAATTAAGAGTTAATTCAAATACCTAAAATAACTGGGTAGTTAAGAGTCACACGCATAAAAGATCATGACTGAGGCCACGAAATGATATATAAGTGAGTTCTTCACTTATGTACATGAGCTTCTTTCATTTCTTACACTCTCAAGTGATAAAGAAAGGGTTCTAAAAGAGTTATAGAGAGAGTGACAAGATTTCTTGAGTTATCTTCATGCAATTTATGCAATTGTTGTATAAATCAACATGCATGCAAGATAACCTTGAACTATCACCCATTTTGAACATCTACTTGAATTCATCAAGTTTGGTGTTCTAGAACCCTTACACATTTTTTCATCTTCCTTCTTTGCGTGTTCTTGGGTGATCAAGGAAAGGTTTGGTGTTTACAACAATCCAAACAAGAAGAAGAAACAAGAAAGGAGAAGAAACAAAGGTAAAAATGTTTTTATATTTCATGTTCTTTACATATCCCTGCATTCATCTATGATCTTGTGATTTCTGGGTTATTATGGTGTCAGAATCTTGATTCCAATACTTCCGCTGCATCCGCATGCATGCGATGCATGCAACTATGGCTAACCCAAAAACTGTCAGATACCCATTTGGCGCCAATTTAAAAAATTGTCGCCTTTTGCATGAACATGACAACGTTTCACTTAATTTGTTTACATACCCATCTATTTGGCGACGATATCACAAATCATCGCAAAATTTGTAGTTTTGACAATCAATTTTCAAAAGTGTCGCCAATGTTACACTTTTTTATATAGATTTTAAATTTTGCTATTTTTTAATATATCATAAACATAAATTACTATAAAAATTATATATAATAAATTACGTTTTTGTTAAACCTAATAAACTTTTTAATAGCAATTTAATATCGACCAGGTAATGTAACTAGTGTAATGATTTATGAAAATTTACATTATATATAAATATTCTCATATCTTATATATATATATATATATATATATATATTACTCTATTTAATAATTGTTATTTAATTTTTATATCAAAATTTTGTACTGTAACATATAATTTACATATATTATATTATTATGTTACCCAAATGTGAAACTAAATGGTAAAGGCAAACCGTTTGCGACAGGTTTTTAAATCCTCACTAAATGGTATATTTGTTTCGACTTTATCCATTTTCGTGTTAGCCATCAACAGTCCTCTTTACTCACCATTTAAAAAATTATGTCAATTTTTGTACAAAAAATATTTTCGTTTTGTTGTACAGCGAACGACGTCATTCCCTACTAGGTTATTAGCATGAAAATGAAGCCAAAGATGAAGCCATCTTATCTTCAACTATTTGTCATTTTCATCCATTCTCCATCTAGTTTTGGCAATTGTTGAAGAAGCCTAGTGCGTGATGAATCTTCATATTTTATTGTAGTTGTCTTCGGTTGTTTGTCTATCCAAGCAAGTTGCCTACCTTATGTATTGTTTTTCTATTCTCTTTTCATTCTCTGGATTGTTATGATGTGCTTTTTTGTTCTTCTTTGTCCCTCTATTTTTTGTGATATGGTTTCAATTGTCTGTGTAAATTGCCGACACTATGCTTCATTATGATATAATGGATTGGTGTTGGTCTATAATGGGTTCATTGTTTACAATTTTGTTACTAGTTATGGACGATTTTTTTTCATTATCAATTGTTTGATGAAAGTTTTGTTAAAGACACTTACAAAGTTGTTCCCAACTTAGAGCTAAGCGAGTAACATAGACCTTGTCACTAAAATCATATCAAGCCTCTGTTGTTTTTTTCACTACTTTAATGATCACCCTGATAATTTTCCCCAAGACTAACATATAGTAGGAATAAAGCATAATTAATATTCTTAACTTAGATCTCTCTTTTACATTAAAATATTCCAATAAGCATTAGGTTTCTATAATATATCTAATTTCAAGAAACATTTAAATTTATAATTGCATTCAATAATTGCAATTTATGTAATAATTATTTTATTGATCAACACATTGTTCAACAAAAGAATATTGTAATGGAAGTCATTTACATATCTACTAGTTATAGCATTGTAAAGAAAAGCATTCATGTGAATAAAAAGTTTTAGGTAGTGACTAAAGTACCTCAATTTTCATAAGGTTACTGCTTCATAATAGAGTCATCTTCAACTATTTCTTAAAGAAGCCTTCTACCAAAGGTGATTCAAGATTGTATATATTAATGGTCACTAATAGGATTACCAAAAGCTGGAGAACATGAAATATCACAGTTTTACGACAATGTTAAAAGAAAATAATACAAGAGTTCTACTTTTAATTTACCCAATTCTACTTTCATTTTAATAAGGGTAAATCAGTACTCTCATAATATTAAACAATCTTCTTTGAAATACTTTTATTTGTCTTGCAAACTTCAGCTTGTTTAATCTTTCTAATCACTCCTAATCTATTGCTTTTTAGACATTTTTATAAGCAGATAAAAGATGTATAACTAGTGAACTGTAGTACTTTGACTAATTATTGAGAATTTAATTGAAAAAAATGACTTTTATGCTAAATTGACTTTTCAGAATATAACTGCTAACATTAATTTATAGACTTGGAGGAATGTGACAAAATTCTCCCTAATAAAAAAATTCAATGCAAAATAAATCTCCTCATCAAACACTAATCACCCCTTGCCTTCCATAGTCGATCTTCTTCTTCATAGTTTTTATTATCATCCAAACTACCTCTCTTCTTATTTATCTGTACCTCATTTCCTGTTATGAAGCTATTATATATATGAACATCTGATTGTATATACTATATATTGTGTTAAGCTTCCTCGAATCTTTAGCAGAACATAGATGGAAATAGAGGTGGTGGCGATGTCCCGATGGTCCGTAAAGGATTAGGAAAATTGATTGTTTTGGAACATCCGTCAATTCCAATTACTATGTCTGTTCAATCAAGTATGCGTGTGTTTCATATTGGTTTCTTTATATTGTTTGACTTAGCTAGCTATCTAAGTTCTATACTAATTGTGTCTTAGGTGAAATGCACCATATTGGCATTTCTTCTAATTTAATTATCCATAATGCATCTGAGAATCCGTTCACTATATCTCTTACTAATTTAGCCATAGCCAATAAGTTGTTGAAAGAGGATGTCAATAACCCAACACTTGAGGGAAGACTTGTGACTTTTTTAATTGATGCGTTCAAATGTGCAATGACCTTTTTTTGAAAATCCAGACATAGAGAACTCATTTACCTTTACTACCTCTCATGGCACTTGAAATCCAAAAAATCAATTATTTCATTTCCTCTTTATTGGAATCAACGTGAAACTTTAGTTATTGTTATGACTATAAGAAGTTTGTAAACAACCTCTTTACTAGCTAGGGGTAAGGCTGCATACCATTGGACTATCCCAAATTCTGCATATCAGCGAAATTTATACTAAGAGGAGTTGTTGTTATTGATGTTGTTGTTGTATGTGTGTAAGAATTGTTAAACTTCTAATTAAAATCTTGTATTACTCACCTGTATATATCATTATATTATATTCCTTACCATTTTCAATATTTTTATGTATTATTATTTTATTGTTAATAAATATTAATGATTAAGAATAGTATCAACTCAAATATATTATTTTTATCTTATTCATATTAAATTTTTAGGTATATTTATCTTTTTATATCGAAAAAGATAATTTATAGAGTTTTAATGCATTAAATATATATTTAAACAAATTTATAAAAAAGGCAAATGAAAAAATATGAAAAATCACTTATAAAATGTAAATTATAATTAACCTTAAGATTATTAAGAACATTTACCATTAAAAAATTATCAAATTAAATTTATTAATTATAAATTCTTTAATATCGACTTTTGGTGTGACAATTTATAGGTTTAGTCGCCAAATGTAGACTTTTAGTAACGAACAAACTATTGCATCGCAAAAAGTCGTGATTTTGCAACGATTTAATTTATCGCTGCAGCATACTCGACCTTTAGGAACGAAACACTCAAATTGTCACCAAATTGAGAACTTTTTACGACGATTTAAGTAAATTGTCACTAAAGAAACCAACTTTCTTTGACGATTTTGTAAATCGTCAACAAAATTTGACATGTAACGATGATTTCAATTTTGTCACCAAAAAAAAATGTAGCTAATAGTTGTAGCGAGGCTTTAGGCTTCCTATCAGAAGTTTCCTTTTTGCTCACCCACGGAACTTTGTAGCTTCTTTCTCTTTCTATGCCACACGCATGCATATGTTCCTTATCCTCAATAGCATTGTTCATCAATGAAAATTGAAATTCCGATCACGCTTCTTAAAGAGTAACAAGTTGATTACCGTGTACGCTAAGTAAATGATTACGTTTTATAGGCAATTCCGTGAAGGCATTTTGAATTTTAGTTAACATAGCATATATAGGTGGAACGATTATCTTAAACATATTTGCAAATAAAACCAGCGAGAGCCTAGAAGGTTGTGTAATTGATTGCTGCATCTGTAGGATAGTGAACCGCTTAAGATTTACAGGAAACAAGCTTAGGGTTCATAAGATCGTCTTCACTAAACTAAACCATGCTGACGTTCTAACATATTTATAGAAGTACTGACTGAGCTAGAGTAATTAACCCCAACATATTCCATCAGGAACGAGCATGCACGCACTTAGAAGCCTGTTCTGTTAGGGAAAGATGGCAGGATAGCCCAGTAAGATGATGGTAAAGGGCTACACTCATCGACATTGGGAAGATAGTTTGCTTCTGCAGTCTGGTACTGATTTGGCCCTCCTCGTTGCTTGGCAGAGCTACGAAAAGCAACCGATGTGCTTTCCACCGTCTCTTCTCCAGAAATCTCTGTGTACCCTATTGATACTTGGTTGTACCTGGTAGATTGTTCCCTGAGCATGGCTTTCAGTTTCATAACCTACACATTTTTAACACCAAGCTAAACCAATGTGAAGAATGAAAATTTGTAAAGTTTTGCATGAAAACTTCTTGTGAACTAGCTCCGACCTCTTCTTGAAGCTTCTGTTTCTCTTTAGAGACAATATCAAACTCCTGCTTTAGGGTATCGTATAATTGCTCAAGCTGCTTCGATTTCCACCTAGCTCGTCTGTTTTGGAACCAAACAGCAATTTGTCTGGGTTGGAGCCCTAGTTCGCGGGACAGCTTCATCTTTCTGTCGGGGTCTAGCTTAATCTCTTCCTGGAAGCTTTTTTCAAGTGAGTCCAGTTGATAACTCGTCAATCTTTTCTTCTTCTCTTGACTTTCATAGCTGGTTTTGTCCATACTGGGGACCGATCTATTCAGTGTATGCGCCATATCTGAGTGTTTTACATCCGTTCCTGAAAAGCACAGAATATCATTAGCTTGTTTGCTTTTACAAACTTGCTAGTATGGGTTTCAATTCACGTAGGAACACAGAAAGAGGTTAAAACATACGTAGCACAGAAAAAACAAGCTGACTACGGTTGGTTTCAGTGGCACGTAGAAACAAAGAAAGAGGCTGCGTTAGTGTTAAGTACTTGAGCCAAGAGATATGAGTGAAGACATGAAATAAATTAAACTAGTGGCATAATATTTCTTGAAGGTTTTCTTTGATTACACGCAGATTTACAGCTCAGATAAATACAAAGATCGATGGGAAAGTCATTGTTAGCAGTAATAAGAAGATTCGGGCATACCTTGATAGTGGTCAAAGTTGTAGTTGTAGAGCAAGTTAAGGGGACTTTCAGATCGAGAAACCAACCTTCTTAAGTTGCCACTCCATTCCATGCTTTGGACTCTCTATAGCGCTCACTCTCTGTCTCTTCTTTTAAATAATCAAACCAAATTTTGATTGTATATGGAACTTGGTAAATGGACCACAAGGACAGGTGGCTGATCAGAGCGACTATTAAAGTAGAGCAGAGGCGTGGCCAGCAGAGAAGAGAGGTAAGTTTTGTGAGGTTATTTTCATCTTCTTTTTTGGGGTGCAGCAAAGTGAATTACGTGAGAAATAGAATAAGTGGAAGGTTCTCTCTACTTCACTTTTGGGGTGCAACAAAGTTCATGTTGTAAATATAGTGAGGAGGAACACAGAGTGACTATTGTCGGTTGCAAGAAAATCTAATGAGAGATGAAGAGAGTCCAAATGGTCCCCAGGCAAAGCAAAGGCCTGCTTCTCTAGACAGCTGACATTATGCCTTCACTTTCTCACGCCTCTTCCTGAGCCCTGCCTACCCCAAGTCCTTCCTCTCTCTTTCACCGAACCGAGGTTCTATGTATGGACACCACACATGTATGCAGGACAAAAGCAAGAGTGTAATGTTTCCATTAAAGCATATTGCCCGTTATTCACATTAGCTTGTAACTATTTCACTAATATTCAAATCCTAAATTATCTTGCGACTAATCACATTTTATTGTTTGACCAAGACAATACGATCATGCTATTGTAGCCATTTAGTCCTTATTTGCTAGTTCCTGAGTTGTCCTGCGATATTGGTAGCCATAAGAGTCCTCAAAGCTAATTGGACATAACGTGCTTGGATTGTGCGTAGAAGGGTGAGGCGCAATGCAAGCTAAATCTATGGAAGGAGAGGGATATGGATAGACAGATTGATAGATGCTAAAAAGAAAGAAGAAAGGGCAGGTACAATCAGTAAACCATCCAAAAAACCTGCCATATCCTATTGCAATAGCCTAGTGAAAAGGACAAGATCGAAAAGAGACTTCGTTGGGGCTCATCCTACAGTTTCATCTTAATTAACTTGCAGTAGCATAGCAGAGATGAAAGCTGACTCCTTCAACTCTCTCGTCTTAACACTGTACACACTGATCTTAGACCTGACACCCCCATTCAATGACAATTGGCGTACGTATAGGCTATGGAGAGACAGAGAGAGAATGCATCATCTTTCATGGGAAAAAACGTATTAGAAGACTGTGAGATCGAGGTTAACGGTCTAGAACTGTGATGTAGCATAGCACCGTAGCCCAAAAAGAGTGTAAGATGAGATAAGCAGAGGTCGGCTGCAGCTAGCCGTCCACTGTATTTATCTCTATATCCATACGTATATGGAGAAAACAATCTTTTTCTTCTACGTAGTGACAACACTCGTATATCAATTCCCATTCGAATTCGAGACAAGCACAGATATTGAAAGGAAAACAAAGGGTATAATACCCTTTTGTTTTTTTTCTTTCAAGAGTAGAGACAGAAAGAGAGAATCCATAAGGATCTTCAAAGCTGAACAATCATTAAGATGTGTCATCTCATTCCATCTTCAAATAGGAAAAACAGGCATGCCATTTAGAGTTGTTCGTGTCAAAACTACAGCAACTAACACATTACCTTGCGAGGGAATCATGTCCAAGTGCGTGAGATTCAGCTTAGGCACAGAATTTAAAAAAAAAAACTGCAGATTGCATTTTCCTCATTAAACAACATTCATTACTTAGGTATATAGGCTTACGTTCCAACAAACTAAAGAAGATAAATACAAGTTTGAAAAACCGAAAGGGTAATCGTTTCGCAAACTTTCCAATTTGTTCCTAGCAAATAAATAAAATCAGAAAATTTAAAATAACCAAAAATAAATCAACACCAAGATTTGTTAACGCAGTTCGGCACACCTTGCCTACGTCTACGGGGCCCTCACCCAGCTTAATCACTTTCACGAAAGTACAATAGTTTTACCCAAGGCTTTACTGAGCCGACACCACT
>JANZXR010000004.1:29941202-29957784 GCA_027575705.1 Erythroxylum echinodendron | reverse complement strand
TTTGTCCTTCGAAAATGGAAGGGACAAGATTTTTTGTCCCTGTCTACCGGAGACAGGGACAAAAACTGGAGGGACACAAACCAAACAAGCAAGAGGGACAGGATTTAGTTGTTTTGTCAACTGTCCCCAGTTACGGGGACAGTAACCAAACACAGCCTAAAGGTGAGAGTGACACCCAAGACAAAGGCCATTACATTTCAGTTTCAACGAATAGTGTCCTGCTTGTGACCCTACTGATATTATATGCTTCCTATAATATCAAGGGCACCGCTTTTGGCACGAGCTAAAGGAGTAGTCCCCAAACAAGCAGTGGGTTGTCGATTTGAAGAAATTAAGTGGTGGTTGCCACTCTTCGGTCTTCCCCAAACAAATAGTGTCGTCTTCATCCACCAAACCATTCCCTTCCCTGATAATAACCCTTCCATTTCAATCAATAATCACTTGGTATTACGACTTTTAGATTTTTTTTTTTGGCGACCCTTCCATTTCAATCAATAATTACTTGGAATTACGACTTTTAGTTATTTTTTTGGCAACAATTTTCCAAATTTGTCGCTAAAAGTTTAATTTTTCTCGACGTTTTACCAAATTGTCAATAAAGGACATTGCAAAATACGCGATTCAATATCTTAACAATTTTGTCGCCAAATGTCTAACCTTTAACGACGATTCCTATAACAGTCGCTAAAAGTGGGACTTTTGGCGACGATTTGAAAATCATCTTCAAAAGTTAATATTAAAGATTTTAAATATTATGAATTTCTTAGGAAAATTTTAATGAATTTTTGTGTGATAGTATTCTTAAAATTAATAATGTCAAAAAGTTAATTTTTTAAATACGAAGTGTGGTTAATAATCCTAAGGTTAATTATAATTGATATTCATATTATATAATTTTTCATTTTTTTATTTGCCTTCTTTATAAATTTGTTTAAATAGGCAATGAATTCAAACTCTATAAACTTGTTTAAATTGATGGATTAATATACAAATGATTCTTTAATGATGCCTATTATACGTAGTAGTACACCTCCGTTCATACAAATATTTCATGAAAATAGAATGAAGCATCTAAAAATTATGAAACGTTTTTAAAGTTTTAAACATATTGTTGAAAAAGCACATGGTAGGTAATTTAATAATTCTTACAGATAAATCAATAAATAAAGTTTCATGTTCATTTCATCGAAAAGGAAAAAGATGATTACTTTTCTGGATTCCAAATGTGAGATTCAGTAGAAAAGGTAAGGAGTTCCTTGTCTCTGGATTCCCAAGAAGGGTGATTGCATGTTTGAAGACATTAATTGAAATAGGTAAAGATCTTACCTCAGGTATTGGTTTATTGACACCCTCTTTTAACAACTTTTTGGTTTTAACTAAACTAGCAGAAGATACAGTGAACGAATCCCCAGATGCAGTATGGATCACTGAATTAGGTAAACTGCTTGTATGATGCAAAAAACCTAATAAACAATTAGTATAGAACTTAAATAGCTAATTAAGTCAAACGATATAAGGAACCCAAATTCGAACACATACATACCTGATCAAATTGACATAGCTTTTGGAATCAACAATTATTCCAAAACAACCGATTTTTCTAATGCTGTACCGACCATCGGGAAATTGCCACCGCTTCTATTTTCATTTATGTTCTCTTGAAGATTTGAGGAAGTTTTACACAACACATAATATATACTATTAAACATTCATCTGATAGCTTTTTAATAGAAAATAAGGTATAGATAATAAAGGAAGAGAGGTAATTCAGATGATACTAAAAATCTTGAACAAAAAGATAGGCCATTGAAGGCAATGGGTGATTAGTGTTTGAAGAGGAGATTTGTTATGCATCGATTTGTTCTTCATTGGGGAGAATTTTGCCATATTCCTCCTAGCATAGCTTATTTCTACTATCAGAAACTAGGCGCCACGTCAACATTTCGTGATAAATTAATGTTAATGGTTATATTTTAAAAAATCAATTTAGCATAAAATTCATTATGTTTAATTAAATTCTTTTAGTAATCAAATCCTATAAATTCTCAAGGAAGGAATGAATTGATCCCAAATTGAATGGAACTTTACCATACAAATCCTAGCAACAAAAAGAAAAGGCCATTCCTTTAAAGCAAAGCTAAAAACAACCTTTGCCTTAGCAATTTGTTATTTATTGCGTTAAAAAACAACATAGCTAAAGTCCAACATTAGACTTGAACCAACTCTCTTATTCAAGATACAGATGATCCTATTGACCAATAGTTAGGAAAAGTTTTTGTATATTGAATACATAATACAAGAGCTTAAGTTACATATATAATAATAAACTTGCGAAAAAGATAAGAGAAGAAGAATCTTACCTAGAGAATGTTGAGAGAGAGAAAGAGAGAGAGAGGAGGAAAATAGGAGAGAGAATCGACTAAATGTTGAGAATAGAATGAAGTACATAAATATCCTTTATAGAAGTTAAATACTCTAACAAATCTTTCATCAAACAGTTAGAAGGCTTTCCTTAAAAGAAGTATTGAAGATGGAAAAAAACATCAACCTATACATAACCAACATAAAAAACACAATTTACCATCATCCAAATACAAACATAAACACAGACACAAACAAAAACTCTTACTTCATAAGCAGAACACAAAACCCATATAAACTCCAAAATTTAGTAGAAAAATAGAGCACAACACAAGGATATTTCTTGAAAATAGAAAAGAAAAAAGTACCGAAATAGGACCTGACGCTTTTTGGACGGTGACATCCACAACACAGAAGATGACCACAATATAGGAATTTATGCTTCTTGGATGGTGAATCAAGAGGAAACACGACGGCTAACATGAAAACAAATTGTTTTCTTGCTAATAACCTGGTAGAAAATGACTTTGTTTGTTGTTAGACAAAACGATGTCATTTTCAATTAATTTATAAGAAATACACCATTAGGTGACGATTTAGAAAATTGTCACCAAACGGTGGCCTATTACCATTTAGCTTGACTTTTGGTGACAAAATTATATAGAATATATACATTTTTATAACAGTATCAAATTTATATATAATAAATAGAAAATTATGATTTAATAGACTAATATATTACATACATAAGATATGAGAAAATGTATTCATAAATCATTATACTAGTTACAATTATTATCTATACATTCATATAACATATTAATTACCATACATAATTATATTTATTGCAATATAATTAAAAAATTATCATATTCTTAAAAATCAAAATTGATGTTATTGACAATGATTATAAGTCTAAAAATAAATTTAGTTAACAACAACGTCATTTCTTCCAATTTATAAAACTAAAAACAAAAAATTAATTTATATTGTTGCCTACAACATAGGTGGTTACCTACATAACGCACATTGTGAGCAGTTGCCTACATATCAGGTGGGTCATATATGTTGGTTTTTATTTTCAAATCTCATGTCTGCTATCGATTGTCTTTGCACGTTGTTTTGTTAGGAAGACAACGCAGAGTATAAAATGTGGGAAATGGTGCTGGGTCCCTTGGTTTGGCATTATTTTGCACACACCATTTGATTGCATCTGCTAAAGCTTAAAAGAACCCTCATACCCAGTCGAATCTCAACATCAATAGCGGGAGGTATGAGATTAAAATTCTGCATTTCTGTTTTTATTGTAATAGACATGTATATGGTTTATTCTCATGTCTTACGTTGGTACTAGAGCAAATTTACCTTTGCCTTGATGTAATTGAATTTCTGTGATTATATACATGAATAGGTGACTTTTTGTTGCAAATATTGGTGTTGTTAAAGTCAATATATTGTGAAATTGATCTTCTATATCTAAAGGAAATTCAATTCTAATTAAAATGGCTTTTGAATAATCAAAAATAGAGTTTTAGAAGCCACAATATAATTAGACTTGTAAAATGCGTCGGATCTGGGTTGAGTTGACTCAGTTGGAGGTTGAAGACGATTTATACTTATGCATTTTTCATTCTTTGCTGAATACAGGGGTTTTTCATAATAATTTTCTGGGTGCCCGTATGCTTTAACAATTGAACCTTTTGTTGTTTACTTTTATTAATTAAAAGAAAAAGTTTTCATTGGGCCCACCATTAAAGGCTTTCAATTTGTGTTTGCTTTAATTGTTGCACGAATTCCAGAAAGCAAAACCTTGTATTTTATAGGGCCCATTATTGAAAAGCTTTAGGTTTATACTTGTAAAGAATAAATTGTTTGGAATTTGGAATGAAAATGGTCCATGTTTATATTGTATTTATAGGTTAAACCCATAAATATTTCAACTTTGACATATTAGTCTAATTTTGTTGAATTGCAGGATTTAAATCATTTTTGGATTTTAAATTCATGTATATGTTTATTTTTGTGCAAATATATGATATTGATGCATGAATTATTAGTTTTAAAGGATTATATGGAACCTTTATTATTAATATTTTGCATAAAATGAGGTGTCATGTGATCAATAAGATTTTAATTAGTTGAAGATAAGCCAGTATATCTTTAATTAAAAGAAATTGTATATTAAGCACTCTGGATAACATATAGTAAAATGACATAAATTGTCATGAATCATATTTAAATATAATAAAATTTATCCCACATGAATATTTATTATATTTGCATGGTTAATTAGGATGGAATAACAAATTATCTTTTTCTTAATTTACCCACAGGTATTAAGAAAAGTAATACAATTTGATAGTTTCATCATAAAATTTATGTATGAATCTTTTAATTAAAGCTTAGCCCATAGGCAATTTTTATTTTTATATGATTCACATTTGAAATATGATTGCATGTTTTAACATTGGTAAAAGATGATATATGATTATTTGCTTCAAAATTTAGTGAAATAAACATGTTTATTTGAATTTTGTGTAGTTATTCAACCTATAAATTTTCTGATATTCAATAAGATATTCTTGAATTAAATGGTGCTAACTATAAAATATGAAAAGAGAGGATTCTTCTTTAATTAGGATGGATGGACATTGATTATGTTATCTGAAAAGATGAACCACCTGCACCTACTGAAACTAGCTTAGCCTAAAATTGCTCTTCATGAATGTTTGGAGTTATCTAATCGCCTCAGCATGATGTACATAAAGACCAAAATTAATGCTAGGATTTGTGGTTCTATTAGAGAGTGTAATCATATTAGATATCTACTAAAAGTTATCGATGAATAGTTTGTCTTCAGATAAGGCCCTAACTAACACTTTAGTGACCAAGTTATCATCAATGAAGCTCAAAAGTGTTAAAGGTTTGCGTGAGCACATCATGTAAATAAGGGACATTGCAGTTTAGCTAAGGTCTCTTAAGGTTAAGATGTCCATGCCTTTCTTTGTGCATTACAACTTAATTCCTTTCCACCTCAATACGGACCATTAACAATCTTGTACAGCACACATAAGGATAAATGGTCTATTAATGAACTGTCGGCCATGTATGTTCAAGAAAAAGAGAGGTTGGTAATGAAATTGGGTGAAAGTGCACATATAGCCATAAAAGGAAGGAATTGAGGGCAAGCCAGACAAAAAGGAAAGGGTAAAATACCAGTCCATACTGAGATAAAAAAGGATTTCAATCCCAAGTGTCGCTTCTGTAAAAAGAAAGGGCATATAAAGAAGGATTGTGCCAAATTAAAGGCCTGGTTTACAAAGAAAGGTATTTCAATCTCACTTGTCTGTTATGAATCTAACATGGTTGATGTTTGTCATAATACTTGGTAAATTGATTATAGTTCTACAATCCATATTTCCAATACCTTACAGGGCTTTTTAAACCACAAGAAGCCAGTGGGCAATGAACAATGCATCTATTCAAGTAACAAGATGCATTCACACGTGGAAGCTATTGGGACGTGCAAATTAATTTTAAATTCAAGTTTTGTTTTAAATTTGGAAAAAACGTTTTATATTCCAAGTTTCTCTAGAAATTTGATTTCAATTTCAAGACTTGTATCTTTGGGTTATTCCTTTAACTTTTCAAATACATCATTTGGTTTATATCATGGCTTTGATCTTGTTGAGAATGGTACAATAATTGATGATCTTTTCCAAAGTATTTGCAAGAAAATATTTCAAGCAATACAATGCATGTCTATAATAATGCTGGTATTAAAAGATGTGTTATGAATGAACAATCAAATATATTATGGCACTAAAGATTATCCTTGAAAGAATTAAAAGGTTAGTGAATGATGGAGTACTTAATACTCTGGATTTTACTAACTTTGATGTTTGTGTGGACTGCATAAAGGGAAAGCAGCCCAATAAGACAAAGAAAGGTGCCAAGAGGAGTTCAGATATATTAGAGATCATACATATAGACATTTGTAGTCCAGAAATGGACTCGTATGGTTAGAAATACTTCATCTCATTTACAGACAATTACTAATGATATATATACCTCTACTTTCTTTATAACAAAAACGAAGCACTAAATGCCTTTAAAGTATTTAAAATGGAAGTAAAGAGACAATACGGTAAGCAAATAAAGATCGTGAGATAAGATATACGTGGAGAATTTTATGGTAGATACACTAAGGATGGATAAGTACTAGAGTGTCTTCAGGGGCATGGAATAATAGCTCAATACACTATGTCTTGGTCTCTGAACTAACTGGTGTAGCTGAAAGGAGAAACCAAATATTGTTAGATATGGTGTGGAAAATGTTTAGTAGCTCTATGCTTCCTAAATCCTTATAGACTGAAGCTCTTAAAATAGTAGTGTATAAATTAAATCGAGTTCCAACCAAGGCTATTTTAAAACACCATTTGAGTTGTGGAAAGGTTAGAAACTAAGTTTGTGACATATACATGTTTAGGGATGCCCATCTGGGGTAAGAGTTTATAATCTATAAGAAAAGAAACTGGATCTAAGGATTATAGTGGGTATTTCATTGGATATGCTGAAAGGTCCAAGGTTACAAATTTATTGTCCATCTCATAGTACGAGGATTGTAGAATCAAGAAATGCAAAGTTTCTTCAAAATGACTTGATCAATAGGAGTGATTAACCTTAGGACTTAGTTCTTGACAAGGATCTTTATGATATACAAACTCCTACTTCAAGTGTTAGATTAAATGCCTTTCATAGCATCCCTTAAACTGAAACGGGTGTTGAATAACCAATCATTGAAGTTCCACAAGCTACTGATGAGAATCTAGAAGATATGATTGTACAACAATCACTAGAGGTTGTTGAGCAATCAGTTGTATAAGCTTCTCCATAGGAGAGTGCTAATACAAAATTAAAAATATAAACTAGAGATAAGAAATCAATAATACCTAGTGATTACATTGTGTATTTACAAGAAGCTAACTATAATATTAAAGCTGAAAATGACCCTGAAACATTTTCACAAGCCATGAGTTGCAATGAATCTCAATTGCAATATAATTTCATGGTAGACAAGATGAATTCTATGGCATCTAACAAAGTTTGGGATCTTGTCAAGTTGCCTAACAGTGTAAAGGCCATTGGATTTAAATAGGTCTTCAAGACAAAAAGGGACTCATTATGCAACATTGAAAGATATAAAGCTAGAATTGTTACCAAAGGATTTACTCAATAAGAGGGAATCAATTACATGAAGACCTTTTATCTTGTATCTAAAAAGGATTCCTTATGAGTGATTATGGCATTGATTGCCCATTTTGATCTGGAACTACATAAAATGGATATGAAAACAACATTTCTAAATAGAGATTTAGAGGAAAAGGTATACATGAAAAAACTAGAAGGATTCTCCGCTAGTAATGGTGAGCATTTAGTGTGCAAGCTTAAGAAATTCATATATGGATTGAAATAAGCCTTCATTCAATGGTATTTGAAATTCCATTATATCATCGCTTCATATGATTTTGAAGAGAATATCATAGATCAATGCATATATTAGAATGTTAGTAGGAGTAAAATTTATTTCCGTGTTTATATGTGGACAATATTCTACTTGTTACCAATGATAAGGTTTACTATATGAAGTGAAACAATTTCTTTCTAAGAATTTTAATATGAAGGATATGAGTGAGGCATCTTATGTCATTGACATTAAGATCAATATAGATAAATCTTAATCTTTTTTGGGTTAATCCCAAGAACATGTTTTTCCAGTAGGGAGCTAAATGTATGCTCGAGTTTATACAAGACTTGACATTGCATGCTATTGAAATGTTGGGAAGATATCAGAGTAACACATGTATAGACTACTAGAGACCTGTAAAAAGGTGATGAGGTACCTTAGAGGGACCAAAGATTACATGGTTAGAGTAACTCAGGTATAGCCCACAAGAGGGCTGCCAAAAAGATGATAAGGTACTTTAGAGGGACCAAAGATTACATGGTTATGTATAGGCTAACTGACAATCTTGAGGTAGTTGAATACTCGAATTTGAATTTCGCTAGTTATGTTGATCCACGAAAATCAACATTTGGATATATGTTTATATTTGCCAATAGAGCTGTATCCTGGAGGAGTTCAAAGCAGAATTTGACTGCGACTTCTACCATAGAGGTTGAGTTCATTTCTTATTTTGAGGCTACCTCCTATGGTGTATGTAACATCCTGTTACTTATGATAAGGTTAAAATAGTGTTTATAAGAGGTTAATGAGAAATTAGGAAGCATAATCCATGCTTATGCATGATGTGGCATACACATACATGAGAATATTGATTTTTTACATTAAAATGATTATACATGCATTCATTAACATTTTTTTGGGTAAAATTGATCTATAAATATTAATTGTGGATTTTATTTTCTTGGAAATTAAATTGGTGAGTATTAAAATTGATTTAGCAATTTTGGTGATATATCAGAAATTTTGGAAATTTGGAATATTTTTGGACTAGGAAAAATATTGAAATATGGACCAATTATATCGTGACACGTGGACTAATGAATTAGTGACCAATGGCATAGCTAAAGAGTGACATTTGGCATAAGTAATTAATCAAAAAATAGCAGCAATGATTGAGTGACAAATGGCCTAGTAATTATGTGACATTGGTGGCTTATGTAAGGGATAAGTGGCTTACATGCTTTAGGACATATGGTGAAATAATATGGTGACATCTAGCACCTTAGGTGTAACATTTCTGAAGTGTTGTTTCAACCTAGCTTATTCTCCTTCTCTTCTCATCTCTCACCACCAAAACTTTCTTCTATCTCCCCTCTTGTGTTTTTCTTGAAGCTATGCTAAATTACCAGGCTAAATACATGCTTTTACCCTTCACAAAATAGCTAAAGAACTAGCTGATTGTTGTTGTTTCATCATAGCTGAAAGTCATTTAATTCCATCTTGAAAGTGTGATGATTCTGCATGTTTGGAGTATTGGATTAGCTTGAGTTTTGAGCTAGAATTGGAGTTAAATATGTAAGTAACAATCTGAGCTTTAAGACATATTAAAATAATTTGAGAATGATGTTTGAATTGGACTGAAATGCATGTGATATTGGTGAAGAAGAATTGCTGGAATATGTTAGTGTAGTGTTTTCTCTAAAAATCCTTTGTTCTTTTTATTATAACTTCTTCTCCTGACATCCAAATGAAATGATACTTGAACCAATAGTCTCATAACACATTTTTATTCATCTCCACCAAAATTTATGAACATTTGAATCCATTACGAAAAGATTGAGTGATAAATTTAGGATGAAAATATGAGTGTGCTAGAATATTGTTAACTAGAATGATTTCACTGATCATGCTTCGGCATTTTGGCTATATTTTGATTTGTAGATTTCTAAATGAGTTGATTCTTAATTCAGATTAAATTAAAGAAAATTGGTTACAACATTCTTGAAGATGTCGACTTTTAATTCTGTCTCTAAGTATTTCAAAATCTGGCTCGAAATTAAGTTTTGACTGAGGCTGTAGAACTACGCGAGACAGAAATCATGTCCTGTGGTTATTGAATAAACTGTATTGATGTAAGCTAAATTAGACTAAGGTGTAAGTTGTAGGTTATTCTCTTATCTTTAAATTGGTATAAATTTTGTAATTTTTGGATATTGGAATTGAGAGATATGAATTATACAACTTGACTGCATGATCATGCTCTAGCCAAAATTCCAAATGTGCACAGTCTATGGTTTTGAGCGTAACTTATAGAATACTGAATCAAATTGGTTGATTTTTGTGTCATTGGAAACTTAAGACATGGGGGAACAATTTTATAGAAGAAAGTGTTATCAAATTACTTCAATTTCCTGATGATAATAATCATGCAAAGTGGACCCAAAAGTATGTTTAGACAAATCTGAATGGATTAATTGTGTATTATATATGAATGAGTTTTGTGACAAGAATAATGTTAAGAAACCCGGAATTGTCATGAATATGCATTTTACATATTCAGTATACATGAATGTGCATAAATGAATTCATAATTTTGCAAAATTTGATATGTTTATGTATTATATATTATAGAGGAGCACATTTCTCGCCATTATCCAGACATTGCCGAAACTTCAAGGCAATAGCTTTTTGGAGCGATTTGTGAGTAACCTAGATGGTCTCACTCAATTAATTGTTTGTGTTAGATTAAGTTTGAATTATCTTATGAAGGTGAAATTAATTGTGTTGATTCTGGACAATTGATTGTCCGAGGAGTTATATATTCGGGACTGTATTAGAAGTGTTCCTTGAATGTGAATTTGGACTGACTATGTGTTTACTCAATATGTTTGTTAAAAGACAGACTGAGGTCGGATAATAATTGTGATTTAAATTGTGAATGATTGATTGAATATGATAAATAGGAATGAGACTATAAATGTGTTCGAATGGGAATGATATTGAGAATGGGAATGATTGAAATAATGAATGATTGAATATTATTATGATGCATTTCATACACGAATGCTTGATCAGATAAAGATAGTTGTGACATGAGTAGCCACCGAATATGAGCTTAAATCTCTGGAATGTGGTATAAAGCTAAAGGCTCGATATGTACAATGAGCCCTGTATCTGCAACGGGTAAGGGACAGTATCAATGAGCCCAGTATCCAGAATAGATACAGGACAGTTTAGGCACTCAGTCACAACAATGTAAGAAATGAAAGTGGGTCACATGAACATTGCATATACATTTATTAAGTGTGATTGACTAATTGAATTGGAATGTGGTTGTGTTATTAAATGAGATTGAGATAAGTGAAATATATGATATGTGATGTAATTTGTTAAATGGAAAGTTGTGAATTATATGCTTATATGATTTGATATGTGGCATGAATTGGGTGAACTATCGAGGATGGTTATATCATTAAGTTCGCAAAACTCACCAAAGTTGTAAAGTTGATATTTCAGGCCCGAGAGAGGACATTAGAGACAGACAGACTCTGCGAGAAGACTAATTCTTATACTTTTGTCAAGAAATGGCTCAAAGGTCGGTCAACTGAGACTGAAGGAGTGGTTAGTAGTTTTTGTACAAATTCTCTTTCAAGCAGTGTGTTATATATAAGGTTTGATATTGTATATATTCAGATGGTTTTGTAAAGCTACAATGTCAGTTTGGTTTTTATGAAATGAAATGAAGAATGTAGTTTCATTTTAAAATTTGGTGACTTTTATGTATAATAGTTGATTCCATAATTAAGTTGAATATATGTTTGCTCTAACATGCCATTATTATAGATTATATACTGCAATGTACATAAGGTATTCTGGTATGTAATTTATAGTAGTAGGGTGTTAAATTTTGGTATCAGAGCATGGTTGGCATCCATAGGGATATGTGGTAATGTTAGGCATCAATTATTGTGAAAACTACAGATGATAATTGTAGTTATTGTGTGTTATAGGTTATCGGACGTATGCGATCAAATGGAACACTCAGTTGAACTAGGATCAGAAAGAGCCAGTAGAGAGTCGTCGATATCTCGACCTGAGGTAATGCCACTCAGAGTACCCGAGAGAAGGGAGAGGAGGTATGATAGGATACGAAAGCAGGGGGTTGTGGACTTCTATAGAAGTACAAACCCTACAGAGGCTGAGGGATGGCTGGAAAGGACAGAGAGAGTTTTTGATCAAATGGACTGTGAGACAGATGAAGATTTGATTATGCAGTCTCATTACTGTAAGGCCCAACTTATCAATAGTGGAAGACTATTCCAGGCAGTACCACTAGGCCTTGAAATCTGAATTAGGGAGACTTTCTGAGGGCCTTCAAGGAAATTACATGCCTAAAATCTACCTGGACAGAAAAATGAATTAGTTTATGGATTTGAAGCAGGGTAGGATGTCAGTGGCAAAATATGAGATTCGATTTAATGAATTGATGGATTATGCTACTACCTTGATTTCTACAGAAGAAGATAAGTTTAGGAGATTTGAAAATGAGTTGAAAATGGAGATTCGGATAAGGCTAGCTCTTACTAATTTGAGTTGTTTCACTGAGGTTAGAGTAGCCTCGATCCGAATAGAGAAATTGTTGAGGGACAATCAGTCTGAGCAGAGATCAGAGTCTAGACAGAAGAGGCCCAGTGAGTTTCAGGGTGATTTTAGCAAAAAGTTCAGTAAGCGCCAGAATAGACCATTTCGTCCACCGAATGGATCAAGACAGTTAGGGTTCAGACAAAGGGGTAGTTTTGTACAGCTTGGCAGTGGAAGAGAAGCAGTGTCAGGTCAGATACCTAATTGTGAGCACTGTGGGAAGAAACAAAGTGGTGAGTGTTGGAGATTGTCTGGAGCTTGCCTTAGATATGGCTCATTTGATCATCAGGTTAAGGATTGTCCTGCTACAATTGGAGCCCAGTCTGGTATGAGAGGGGGATTAATGAGTGAGACTACTGTTCAACCAAGTCGAGCCAGTAGGGTTAGACAGAGAGGCCGAGGTAGAGGCAGAGTAAGTTCTAGAAGTCCTTATGTCAGGACTGAGGTTCGGAGCAACAGGCCCCAGTCTCAGGCCCTAGTATATGCTATGATCAAACAGGAGGCTCAGGACTCTCCGGATGTCGTTATAGGTGTGTTGCTTATATTTGATCATGAAGCATTTGCATTGCTAGATCCTGGATCTATTCATTCATTTATTGCACCGCATTTGGCATTTAAGTTACATTGTGATAAAGAGTTATTGAGATAGGGATTAGAGGTGAGTACACTGATAGGTAGTACCACAGTAATTGGAGAAATCTGTAAAAGATGTTTGATTAGAGTTGATCAGGCAGAATTGGAAGTAGACTTGATTTTATTACAGTTAAGGGAGATAGATGCCATTCTAGGCATGGACTGACTTGTTGCTCATAGGGATATCATGAATTGCTACACCAAGGAGGTGGTATTGGAATCTCCTAATCATCCGAGAGCAGTTTTCAGAGGTATTAGTCAAGCAGTACCAGCCATGCTGATCTCATTCATGAGTACCTTGAGGTTGATGTAAGGTGGATGTGAGGCTTATTTGGCCCACGTGATTGATACATGAGTTGAGCAGAATGTACAGGACATTCCTATTTTTAGAGAATTCCAGGATGTGTTTCTTGCTGAATTGTCTACTTTATCTCCAGATTAGGAAACAGATTTCACAATTAACTTAGTTCCCGGTGCTGCACCTATATCCATTCTCGATATAGGATGACACCAAAAGAGCTAAAGGAGTTGAAGACTCAGCTACAGGAGTTTCTATAAAAAGGTTTTATTAGACCTAGTGTTTCACCTTGGGGAGCTCCAATTTTATTTATGAAGAAGAAAGATGGCACTTTAAGGCTATGCATCGATTACAGGTAGCTGAATCGAGTAACAGTGAAGAACAAGTACCTGTGGCCTAAAGTTGATGATTTATTTGATCAATTACAGGGAGCTCAAATATTTTCCAAGTTCGATTTGAGATCTGGGTACTATCAGTTAAAGATAACAGAGGCTGATGTATCGAAAAGTTAATTTAGGAGCAAGTATGGGCATTTCGAGTTTTTAGTAATGTCATTCGGGTTAACTAATGCCCCAGTTGCATTTATGGCCTTGATGAATAAGGTTTTTCAGCCCTATCTGGATAGATTTGTAATTGTGTTCATTGATGACATACTTGTGTATTCAAAGAGCAGAGAAGAACATGATGAGCATCTGAGAGTGATTTTACATATTATGAGAGAGAAATAACTGTATGCCAAATTCAGTAAGTGTGAATTCTAGCTAGATCAAGTAATGTTTATGGGTTATATAGTATCTGGATAAGGCATACACTTGGATCCAAAGAAGATAGAAGCAGTGATGAATTGGGAAGCTCCGAGGAATGTATCAGAAATTCGAAGCTTCCTAGGATTAGCTGGATATTTGTCGAGGGGTTCTCGTTGATCTCAGCCCCTCTGAAAAAACTTCTGAGGAAGAATGTAGCATTCAGATGGAGTGATGACTGTCAAAAGAGTTTTGAGGAGTTGAAATATCGGTTGACTACTACACCGATGTTAGCTATACCATCAGGAACTGGTGGATATGTAGTATACAGTGATGCTTCGCATGAAGGATTAGGGTGTGTATTGATGCAGAATGGCAAGGTGATAGCCTATGCATCGAGACAACTAAGGTCTATGAGATTAACTATCCAATATATGATTTAAAGCTAGCTGCAGTTGTTTTTGCTCTAAAGATATGGAGGCATTATCTATATGGAGAGACATTCCAAATATATACTAATCATAAGAGTTTGAGATATCTGTTAAGTCAGAAGGAACTGAACATGAGATAGAGGAGATGGATAGAGTTATTGAAAGATTATGACTGTACAATTAAATATCATCCGAGAAAGGCTAATGTGGTGGCTGATGCTTTGAGCATAAAGTTGAATACCAGTGTAGCTCAGATTCAGATATCGAGGTTACCAAGTCTGATTCAGTTGAGAGCCTTGAATGTAGAGTTAAATCTTGAGCATAATGAAGCATTGACAGCCACATTAAAATTGAGACCAATATTGCATGAAAGAATCAAAAGAATTCAGACCAAGGACCTTAACATGGTGAAACTTATTGAGAAAGTTAAAGTGAATTCAGATTCTAACTTTAAATTGAGAGATGAAGCATTATGGTTAAAGCAGAGACTGTGTGTGCCTAATGTCGATGATCTGAGGAAGGAAATTCTAGAGGAAGCATATATGTCCACTTATGCTATGCATCCTGGTATTACCAAGATGTATAACATGTTAAAGCAACATTTCTGGTGGATGGGATGGAGAAGCAAGTAGTGGAGTATGTTTCTAAATGTATGACATGCCAGCAGGTTAAAGCTGAGCATCAGGCTCCAATTAGAAAGTTACATTTGTTACCTATTCCAGAGTGGAAATGGGAACGAATCACTATAGATTTTATAATTGGATTGCCCAAGACTTTGAGGTAAAATGATGCGATATGGGTTGTGGTGGACCGATTGACTAAGTCAGTTAATTTCTTACCAGAGAGAGAGAATAACTCTCTAGACCAGTTGGCCCGAAGCTATGTAAATGAAGTGGTTAGATTATATGGGGTTCCGGTGTCCATTGTATCAGACAGGGATCCCAGATTCATATCAAGATTTTGGAAGAGTTTGCAGTCAACTATGGGTATAAGGTTGAACTTCAGTATAGCATTTCATTCTCAAACAGATGGACAAAGTGAGAGAACAATCCAGACTGTTGAGGATATGCTCAGAGACGTGTATTGGAGTTTCAAGGAGCATGGGATCAATACATAGCATTGATTGAAGTCGCATATAACAATAATTATCACAATAGTATCAGGATGGCACCATATGAGGCATTGTATGGTAGGAAGTTTCGATCGCCTCTGTATTGGGATGAAGAGTGTTGGAACTGATACAAGACACTGTGGATAAGGTGAAACTGATCAGAAGTCGAATAAAAGCAGCTCAAGATAGACAGAAGAGCTATGTTGATCAACTTTGAAGGGATATGGAAAATAATGTGAGAGACAGAGTGTTTCTAAGAGTGTCGCCTTGGCGAGGAGTGCTGAGGTTTGGTAAAAAGAGCAAGTTGAGCCCTAAGTACATTGGTCCTTATGAAATCCTTGAGAGAATAGGACCTTTGACATACAAGTTAACTTTGCTTACTGAAATGTCTAAGTTGTATAATGTATTTCATATGAGCAGGTTACGAAGATATAGATCTGATCCAACACATGTGTTATCTACTCAAGACATTGAGATTGATAGCAGTCTTAGTTATGTTGAAGAGCCAATAAAGATAGTGGGTTATAAGACAAAGCAGCTGAGAAATAGGAATTAGTGAAAGTCCTTCGGAGAAATCACTCGACTGAGGAAGTAACTTGGAAAACAGAGGATCATATGAAGAAACAATATCTCCACCTATTCGAACCATCCAGTAAGAATTTTGAGGACGAAATTTCTTTTAGAAGGGGAGAGTTGTAACATCATGTTACTTATGATAAGGTTAAAATAGTGTTTATAAGAGGTTAATGACAAATTAGGAAGCATAATCCATGCTTATGCAAGATGTGTTAGTAGTGTGGCCTAGGCCAATGGATATTTCTGATTCATGTATTAACATTATGACTTGTTAATAATATATTATGAGATATTCCTCTTTTATATACATGCATGTCGTTT
>JANZXR010000004.1:29922698-29938316 GCA_027575705.1 Erythroxylum echinodendron | reverse complement strand
TTACGAAACTCATATCCACAACATTTTTAAAATGTTACAAAATTCATATTTATCACATGTTAATGATGTTGTAAAAAATTAATATATAATAGTTCAAAAATGTTACAAATAGCTAATTAATAACATTTATAAAATATAATAAAAATCATTTGTAGCTATCAATAAATGCTATAATAAACTCAACAACAACATTCTATCAATGTCATGGAAAACTTATCTATAAAATTTTTAAAATGTTATAAAATCTATATATACTACATGTTAATGATGTTGCAAAAAGTTAATATATAGCAATGTAAAAATGTTACAAATAGTTAATTAATAATATTTATAAAATATAATATAAAATCATTTGTAATTATCAGTGAATGCTATAATAAACTCAACAATAACATTATATCAATGTCATGAAAAACTTATCTATAATATTTTTAAAATGTTGTAAAATTCATGTTTATAACCCTTTAATAATGTTGTGAAAAGCTAATCTGTAACAATTCAAAAATGTTATAAATAGTTAATTAATAACATTTACAAAATGTAACATAAAATCATTTATAGTTATTAATAAATACTATAATAAACTCAATAATGACATTTAAATAATGTTATGAAAAAATCACTTTTAACATTTCAAAATTATTACAAAATACATATCTACAGCAATTTAAGGATATTAAAAAAAGTTAATATATAACATTTTAAAAATGTCACAAATAAATAATTTATAGCATTTATAAAATGTAATATAAACACATTTATAACTATCAATAAATGTCATATTAAACTCGACAATAACATGTCAAAACTGTTACTAAAGCATCGTATCTTTAGTAACATGGGCTGTCATAGCATACTCATTAGTGTTACCATTTATATTTAATGGCACTTTTCACCTGTTACCGTATGTCGTTTTTGTTGTAGTGTGTTGGGTAACTAACGGATAACAAATAATGTTTATACCCTATTTGATTCAGGGTGTATTGTAAGAGTATGCATTTGAGTGATTTAGGAGTAAGCTTACTCATAAGTTGAGCATGTATATGGATAAACAAAAAAACAAAAACAAAAGCTTTCATAAGCAATATGGATATGATGTGTGTATTTGGAAATGATTGGAGAAGAGTTTGAGAAGATGTTTGGAAATTCACGACTTAAGAGGACATCTGTTCTATCAAATATATTATTGTAAGATTGCCTCACCCAGAAAAGTTTATAAACACGTTTATTGAATAAGATTGACGGGGAGACTTCTACGAGGTGTCTATTTTTTCTTTTTAATCCTATTTTGTTGAGGTTTGGCTATACATATGCTCTGATAAATAATGTTAGTGAATTACAAACACGCTTTATAAATTAAGAAACTTTTATTGATTTTTGTGGAATTGTATTTTTAAATAATGAAGGAAATAATTTTTAAAGGTACACAAAATTAGGATGACCTAAAGGATAGTGCCACAATATAATTGCACTATCCTTATTTAAATTATCAGACGAGGTAAGCCTACAAATACTGTATTATGAGTTTGCCTTTTAAGAGATCTATGAACATTAAGAAGGAAAAGGTCCTAAGTATATCTTAGCATTGCTAATTGTCCTACCAAAATCCATATCCTAAAATTCTCACAAATTTGACAACATAATTATGTTTTTGAATGGGTTTACTAACTAATAAAAGATTACACTCCAAATTTGGAACATATAAAGAAAATAGAACATGTTCAAACAAAATTACAAAGTGATCCATTTGCTACCAATGCAACATTTTCTTGGTATTGATTATAAGTGTTGATAAGTTTAACATCCTCAATCATGCGATTAAATGCAGAATGCAACATTTTCTTAGTGTGGATTATAAGTGTTGATAAGTTTAACATCCTCAATCATGTGATCAATTGCACATGGAAATATACAGTGAGAGTCCTCAGGTAGTCACCTTTTTGAACTTCAAATCCTATTCCATTTATGCTGGCGGTTTCTATTTACCAAGTTTCAAACTTCGAATCTTCAGTTTTTGTAGGACTAAGATTATCCATAGGATATTCATCTTTTCCTTTCCTACAAATATACATCATGACTGATTATGACCATTGAAAGTAGTCGTTCTTCATGTCCTGTCATGGGAAGAAAAGTACCCTCTTATCCGTTATAATTGTTGGCGATGACATTGTCAACCGCATGATTACCTCTAGCAAAGACCAGATATGCCTTGTAATATCTCTTAAATTTCCACATTTATCATTGTTGGTTACTTGACTTAAACCTGCTCGAGAGGATTATCCTTACGAACTGGGTATTTACGTGAAGTAATGAGAAATCAGAAGATTACATATCAAAATTGAAAAGGGTACTTAAGAGTGAGAAATATCACATTTATCATTATTGTTTACTTGATTAAAGTTGCTTGAGAGGATTATCCTTGAGTTATAAATTCGTTGTTTACTTGTAACATTGAGAAATCAGAAGATTACATATCAAAATTGAAAAAAGTGCTTACAGAGTGAGAATCATCTGGAGTTTGTGAAGAAAGGTATTTGATTAGGAATGACCTTAGATAGCCAAGTTTCTTAAAAAGGAACAATTCAACTTCTAACAACTCATATAAACTTGTTCATCATAAGTTTTTCTCATTCATACAAGCAAACACAGGCAAAATCGATGTCTTTAATAATAAAGAAGTTGAAATAAAAAACCTGCAATCATATCTCAAATCATTTCAAAGATCTATAAATGAACAAAGTTTCTTTCAAAGTCAATCTTAATTTAAAACTCCATATGATACTTTACGAGTTCCTTAGTTCCGTATTCTATTTCCATGTTTGCTATTAAATTAGGATTGCTTCTTCACAAATGCAATAATTTAAAAGATTAAAAACATTAGAGCTTTTTGTTAAAATTCCTTGCTCTACTTCCATATTAGTCGTTAAAATGGGTACATATTAACTTGGAAAGTAAACTTCTAGATAATTTTATGTTGGGTACGAAATCTCCAATCATGAGCCTATTTTGAAAATGAATTGCAATTGGGACAGACAATGTTAAAATTCGGTAATACCATACTATAGTTGAATATTTTTAAGAATAATTAAAAATGTATTAAAATGTTAAGTTAATTAATATTTCAAATTTAATTACTATAAAATTCAATAAAATATGTTCTTTATCAAAATTAAACTCCTTCAGTTTTTGGAATTAAATATAATACTATTCATTGAATTTCTTTTTGTACCAAATAAAAACAAAATACTACCCGTAACCTCATAACTTCTCCCTTTTAAAAAGATACAAAGATGGGATTTTCTTGGCTGGCTGACTCTTACGCTGCATATAGTTATTGTGATTCATAGGCTGAGACAGAATGAAAAAAAATTTAGAGACAGAATAGAATAAAAATTAGAGACAGTAAGGTGCTTGAATATGATAGATAGAACAGATAAAAATGTTTGTATCTCGAGTACAAAATTGTGTTTGGTTGCAGTTGACAAACAGAAAAATAGTGTCAATGATCATAGTACCCCTGTAGTATAATATAATTATAAATATGTAATTCATTGATTATTTTAAAACGAACAATTTGTATTAGTATTTTTTAATTGTATATATAAATAAAGAATAAAAAATGAAGAACCTAAAAATTTAATGAAATGAGCTAAAAAAGTAGTTGCGATTGTTGAAAAGAGATAAAATGACTAAAAAACTTATTAATTTAATAAGCTATT
Organism: Erythroxylum echinodendron; assembly: GCA_027575705.1. Lineage (NCBI taxonomy): Eukaryota > Viridiplantae > Streptophyta > Magnoliopsida > Malpighiales > Erythroxylaceae > Erythroxylum > Erythroxylum echinodendron. The sequence goes on along the minus strand of JANZXR010000004.1, from coordinate 29,934,597 downwards.
AATTATTGTATAAATAATTAAAAATATATTTTAGTAAATAAAATATTTCATAAAAAGATATTATTAGTCATATAAATTTAAAATTATAAATAAGAAAATATTAAATTAAAATAAGAAAATATAAATAAAACATTTCATAAAAAAATATTATTAATCATATAAATTTAAAATTATAAATAATGAAATATTAAATTAAAATAAGAAAATATAAATAAAATAAATTTAGTAAATAAAATATTTCATAAAATATTATTAGTTACATAAAATTAAAATTATAAATAATAAAATATAAAATATAAATATAAATATAAATATAAATAAATTTAGTAAATAAAATATTTTATAAAAAATATATTATTAGTCATATGTGTTATGTCAATTCGTGAAGAACGAGTATTTCTGAAAATTGCTAATATTTTTGTTTCTGTTACAGGAATAAGAAATTTTACCTTTTAATTTTAAAAGGAATAAAAAATTTATGTACCTATTATTTAGGGTCAGAATAAAAATTAATAAAGTCAGTAAATAAATATTGTGAGGGACAAAATATTTTATTTTGCCATCTACAGGGCTAATGATTGAAGATCATTACGCGTTCAAAGGCAGGACCACCCTCGTGCCTATGTTAGACCGACCGCTAAGATACTTCTTTGTGACCCTTTGGTCACGTGTTCGAATCACACATACCTGTGTTAGCCGGCGGAGCACAGGTGCCAAATTCGAATTATTTTAAGTGTAGTAGACAAAAAGGTACGGCTACAATTCAAAGGCAAGTGATTAAGTCCGTACAACTGTACCAATGCATTTGAAAAACTGAAGGTCGTCTTCGTGTTGGCACGTGGATTTTAACTTTTAAGACACGCCTCGTGCCGATTCCTCAGGTTTTCAGAAACCCAGGGGTTTAAGCACACAGAAAGCGATATATCCCAAAACTGTGGGCAGTTTTCTGTCAAAACCAAGCACATCAATTCCCACATCAAAACTGAAGGTAGTCTTGGTGTTGGCACGTGGTTTTAATCTTTTTGCGACTCCCGTTTGTGGGTATTGAACCTGTTTGATGGTACGCTTCAAGATAAACATTGTGAATCCTTGCTGCTCTGGCAGTCACTTTTGAGGGGTTTTTGCCGAAATTCTATACAAGGGTAAGCTTTCACAAATGTCTGTTGTCATCAAATTCAGCTCTTGTTGTTTCGCCGTGTTTTGATGGGTCATTCGGTACTATTGGCTGCAAAACTTAGAATCCGAAACGTGGAGTAGTCTCCCTGCGACATTGTTTCCGTTAGTTATTGGGTGAAGACCGAAGAGTAAAGGATTGGGCAGCAGTCTCGAAGGTTTGATGGAACATGATGGTTTACCTGGTGGGATACTGTCGGGAGTGGGATCAGGAATGTCAGGGCTAGAAGTGCCACTAGTGCACCGCCAACAAAACCCTCAGAATTCTCAAAACGAACAGAACAACCCCAACAATCTGCGGCATCCCAAAATGGGGACCTATACACACGTTGAATCTGATTACCACCTTCAACAGTCTGTAAAACATGCTTATCCGTATGCCTCTGCAAAAACCAGACAGCAGTCACCATTGAGTGATGAAGATGCTGGAGATGATAGCGCTCCTGATGCCAAAAGGAAACTGTCTCCATGGCAAAGAATGAAGTGGACTGATAGCATGGTCAGGCTACTTATAATGGCAGTTTATTTCGTTGGTGATGAAATGGGATCCGAGGGGAATGACCTTGCTGGTAAGAAAAAATTAGGAGGTTTGTCACAGAAGAAAGGGAAATGGAAGTCAGTTTCAAGGGCAATGATGGAGAAGGGATTCTATGTTTCTCCGCAGCAATGTGAGGACAAATTCAATGACCTGAACAAGAGGTATAAGAGGGTCAATGAAATCCTTGGCAAAGGAACTGCTTGCAGGGTTGTGGAGAATCAAAGCTTGCTTGATTCGATGGACTTGTCACCAAAAATGAAAGAGGAGGTTAGAAAATTACTCAATTCCAAGCAGTTGTTTTTCAGAGAAATGTGTGCGTATCACAATAGTTGTGGTCATAGCTCAACTGGTGTTATTTCTGGCACTAGTCAGTCGCCAGAGGCAGCTACAGATCAGTTTCATGTTCAGCCTCCGCAGATACCACACCAACAGCAGCAGCAACAACTGAAGAGTTGTTCTCATTCATCTGAAAATGCCGAAGTTGTGACAAATCCGAGGGCCGAAACAGAAGGGTCTAAAATGGGAAGAAGGATATGTGGTGAAGAAGATGATGATGAGGGCGATGATGAAAGTGACGAGGATGATGATGACTTTGACAGTGATGATGATGACGAGGACGAAGAGGCTAGAGAAGGAAGGGCCCAAAGTGGACACGGACATGAGGATGAAGATGATCATGATGAGAAGCTCTCGCTTAAAAGGCCAAGAGAGGAAGCCTTCTTATCTTCGTCTTTGATGCAGCAACTTAATGAAGAATTGATGACTGCGATGCAAGATGGGGCAAAGAGTCCATGGGAGAAGAAGCAGTACATAAAGCTCAGGCTTTTACAACTGGAGGAGCAACAAGTGAGTTATCAATACCAAGCGTTTGAGTTGGAAAAGCAAAGACTGAAGTGGGCAAAATTTAGCAGCAAGAAGGAGAGGGAAATGGAGAGAGCAAAGTTGCAGAATGAGAGGAGGCTGCTTGAGAATGAAAAAATGGTGCTTTGTGCCAGAGAGATGGAGTTGCTTGATCTTCTTCATCAACAGCAACAGCAACAAATTTCTTCAAACAAAAGGAATGAACCATCTCCCATCATCGGATAAAATGTAAAATAATAGGTGTAATAACACATCAATAGGTTTGTTAGATGAAATGGCTGATTTTCTTTTTTCTTTTTATTATTAATTGCGTATAAATACAAGGAAGTGTATCCATGCCTCATTGTTGTGTGCGTATTAATCAATTGAACTTCTTTGAGAACTATGTTACTAAGTAAATTTCAATTGGGTAGTTACTAAGTAAATTTCATCGACATAATCCGCTTTCAAAATTTCAGTGGGATTATCTCATAGACAACTATTTCTAATCTTCAAGCTCCATAATCTTGACAACAGATATATCCCCTACTTTCTGGTAAGCAACTACCCAGTCGTGTGACAATCTAGGTATGCCAAACTGCTTGAATCCAAAGCTTTATTTTGTTTTAGATAACTTCATAATTAAAGAGTAAAATAACAAGCCTAGACCTATGTTCATCGGAGAAACCCTGTTTCGTTCACTGGTACCTAAATACATTAATCATTACAGTTGAAAGGCATGCAAGAAATTCTGATTGTAATTTATAAGGTATAGACCCAGATCATGATCGCGGAAAACAACATAATATTGCAGTAAGCTAAGAAGGAAATGTAAGAACTTACTGGATGTAGCGGGTCCGCAAGCATAGAAAACAGACCTCTGACAATAAGCGATTGCCTGGCCTGGATAGGAATCTGAAGAAGACAAAGTTTTATCAGTTTCACCATCAACAGGTTTGTATGAACCCACAAGACCACCGAGTATAGTTACATAAAAAATGGGATTACAAATGGACCCAAATGGGTATCGTCAAGCAAGAGCCTGAAACATTATTACAATTGAGTACTAAATTCAATCATTAGATGATTGTTCCATGGCCCACTACATGGAAATTGCCATCGTAAATCACAGGAAAAGAAAGCCTGTCTTAAGAGTTGATGAACGCAATCACAAAAGTTGTGAAAGACCATATGGGGAACTTTCACAGGCAATTTGTTGAGGTGGCAGTTCCATCTTATTTTTTGATGAAGTGTGACCAGAACCAGAAATCTTTCAGGAAGTCACTTCATTCAAATTTGAACAAAATATCTGAGAATATTACTCACCCTCAATAAAACTAATTTCAAAAGAGAAGCAAAAGACGGAATGCTAAACGCAATAAGTGAAGCATAACGAATTCAAATCTAACGGATACCTCAAAGGCCCCACTAAAACTCCATTTTAGTTGATTTGTCTTAAGCCGGGGGATAACAGCTGAAAATACTGGCATGGTTGGCCTATTCTTTGCTATCAATCTGCAGGCTTGAAGCAGTTACAATTTTGCAGCATGAGTACATTTGGGGAAGGTAAATATTTCGTATGTGAAAAAAGGAATCAAGTGTTCGAATCAAATTCTGGACTTGTCTGAACACTCAGAATGGGCACAACTAGCATACATAGAAAAGGGCGTACCTCGCAGCCCTCCCATATGAAGTGAAGCATATAATGAAAGATGCCTTCACCTTAATGGCTGCTTGATCCTAGAAAACTATTGACAAACGCTAATGAAGTAACCAAATTTGAAAATAGAATTTCTTAGAAATAAAATAAACCATTATTATAATTATTGAGACAAACAACAATACTGCTGAAGAAGCAATTGATTCCAAGCGGGTCATCGGCTCTCCAACATATTCGACGGTTTTCTTGAGAAAGAGATCTTGGTTGAAAACATTCTCTGCCTGTATTAATGTGAAATTGGGGGAAGAGTCAAAGTAACTAGATTTAAATGGTAAAAACAATATAAAGCATAAACTAATAAAATATAATAACTAAATAACAATCTTGGACGGGATGCTTGTGCATCGTAATGCAAGGAAAAGAAAATTATTACATGGAAGACAAAAGTAATCAAACAACAGCCAATAGCCAGTGATAGTTTCAACTGCTAATTAAGAAAGCTAAAATAACCCAATAGCCAAATGATAATTTTCAACATGGAACCAAACATAGAAAGCGCAGGCTTCAATTTGTTTTTAAACATAGATTCTATTGGGTTACATCACTTCCTGAGTGGTCCAAGGCTGAGGTTTGAGTTACTGTTTAGGATAATGTTAACTCTACGGGTTAATGTGTAAACACGAGGTTGTGGTTTACGTTTTGAGTATGTATTGTTTAGGTTTGGCTCCGAGGAGAGCTTGGTTAAAACACTTGTACATGGTTCTGCTTCTTTTTTAGTTATTTTTGTGTTAGAAAATTTTCCATTTTGTAAATAACAATCAATTATATTTTATCAGTTTTAAATAATTTATTAGTTAAGTTATATAATTTGATTTGGATAAAGATAATAATGTGGCTCAATAAATGATCTAGGTTAATAGCCAAATTCAGGAAGAAAATGAACCCCGATCAGTATAGACCAGACCCATATCGAACCCATGATGAGAAGGCCCGATATAGATGCTAGATATAGAAAGTTATGGTGCCCTGTAATTGTTATAGCAAATCGTGAACGTACGGATATATTGGCTCATTCAGAGGTTCAAGTATACAGAAAGCGACAGAAAGACTTTAACGCGTTGCGGTTAGCAACTATTGTGATAGTCTCGGTGGATTCGCCCTTGTTTCAGCTTCGGAAAGTTCGTTAGAAAGTTATGAAACTGAAATAAGGTAATTCCGCATTTCTTCGTTACTTTCCTTTTACGTTCAATCCAGGATATATAACTAAAGCTTCTATTACATGAGACACGTGATATCAAAGTTATTACGTGATCGGGTGGTTAAAAACGAAGAATTTTTTTATTTTTTCCATAAGATTTTTCAAAGAATAAAGTTCTGTTTTCTGGTTTGTTCTTGCATATTGATGCTTAAAAGTGGGCTAAATGTAGTTAGCCTTAAAATATGAGTTGAAAACGAGCCTAGGAGTGTGTAAATTTGGCCCAAATCTTGACGAAAATTGCATTTTTTGACAAGTGTTTGAAAATCGTCTGGCGTGTGTAATGGTTCACAGTGCCGCAGTGAAGCAACTGTGTCTGGTACGTGTTGGATTGAACACGTGTTTGGCACTGTGGCATACAAGCCAACGTCAGTTGGTGCATTTGCAGGTGGAACACATGCCGGACATGCGCCATTAGGGTGAGGTGTGCGTGGGTGTGCATGATATGCACGTGTTAGATGCGTCCAAAGGCATATCAACTGCACACGATCTCCCCAGACACATACAGTTTTGAAGCACTGTTTGTGTGTTGCTAACGTTAGCGCTACAATGAACGCTAACGTCAGCACACTACAGGACAAAAAACTTAAAAATTTAATAATTTTAGTAAGGGTATCCCGAGGCATTTTATGTTTGTTCCGGGTTCGGGGAATCTATAAAGTGATTTTTTAATTTTTCTGGATTTATTACATGAGTAATAAATTAAAGTTTAACTCCATGAAAGAAAATAAGGCTTTCTAAAGCTGGTTTAAGTAAATTTTCATGCTATAAACTTCACATGAGGGAGATACTTAAGGTTTCGTGTCTCAGGTCATATGTTCAGTGCTTGGAACAACATGATAGTCACTCAGATTGAGATTTTTCGAAAGGCTCAATTAAACTTCATTGATTATCATTTCAGCACGAGTGTCTAATAATTAAATTGTGCATTTGGGTTTTGCACTTATTGATGGTACATTGTCACATACTGTATGCCTATACATAATATGAGGATAATATAAAGTTGTATCCCTTATATTTGTGAATCTTTTGGGTATTGATGACAATGTAGTTACAAAAGTAATCTTTCGAGTTAGTATTTGAATTGTTCTGTTTGCATACTAGGGGATGTTTCTGATCTTATGTTTGGTTATTCTGCCCAAAGGTGTTGACCTTACATAAGATTTTGAGATGTGTATAGAGACATTAGATAGAGGAAAATTGTTGCTTAAATGATCTATTCGCCCAAAGGTGGTAGTGTCATGAAAGTTGATGGTGTGTACTCTGATCATTTTTATATAGATGTTTGGTTGTATGTATTATATATTGAGCCCAAAGATGTTTCATAATATGTGTAGTAGGATTCTCGATACATATACTATATTATGAATTTGAGTATCGTTGTTATCCTACATTTATGTTGATTGTTACATTGTCATTTTACTATCACCTTTTTTCGTTAATGATATCAGTGTCACCATTGAAACCCTAACTGGTTTCAATTTGAAGAAATGGATAGAGGATGTACTGATTGCAATAAAGATGGCAAATATTGACATACGGATAAGCCATCTCCACCTACATCTAGACTCAGAGGCTAATACAACAGCCTATGTAGCCTAAGATTAGTCAAACAGATTATGTTGCATGACCATTAAGAGATCTATATTTGATCATTTGCTTGGTGGACTTCTGGAGACAACCATAGCACGGGAGTTTCTTGATAATGTCTCCCATTAGTACTCAGTCTTGTCTAATGCTAAGATAAGTGCTTTGATGAAAGAATTATTCTCCATGAGGTACACTGGAGAAGGACTGACGGCATACATATCAAGAATGATCTATCTCTACAGTAAACTGAAGGTGTTGAATATTCCTCTTCCTAATGTCTACATAGTTCACCAGGCTCTGAACACACTTCCTCTAGAGTTTAGTATTTTGGTGACAACACATTACTCACAGAATGAGGAATGAGACTTCAATGCTTTGATTGCCTATTATGTTACCGAAGAGGAGAAGTTAAAGAATTATGCTCATAAGGTCCTCTTAGTAACTAAAGGAAAGGGAAAGGCTAAGCCTAGAAGGGTCAAAGGTAAGAGATCCAAATCTTCTCCACATGCTAATGCTGGTTAATGTAGTGCTGGTAAGGGAATGCGATTGCCACAAGTATAAGGACTGGAAGAAAAAACAGAAACTATCAAATATATGAATATAATTTTGCTATAGTCATATCCAACTCTTGGTGGCTAGATAGTGGAGCATCTAATCATGTTGCCTCCACGATGTAGGGTTCATATCCAAGATAAAGTCAATTAAAGGGAAATGATGGTTGACAACAATAAAGAAGCAGATATAACATCTGTGGGGGATGTATTAGTGAACTTAGATATATAGTTCATTTTGGTTTTTACATGACACTTTTTATATACCATCTTTTAGATGAAATTTGATCTTTGTATCAATTTTGAACAAACAAGGTAAAAGTTTTGTAATTAATTCTTATATTGTACAATTTTCATTTAATACAAAACATTTAGGTACAACTTTCTTGTTATATGATTTATATAGAATGTGTCTTGGCTCGAATTAGATATATACTTCTTCGTATCTTGCTGAACAGGTCATGAAAACTAGAGCCCTGATAAAGGATAAGTCATACATGTTATGACATAAAAGGTTAAGCTATATTTCTAGAGCTAAGGTTGAGAGATTGATAAAGGAATGCATTATCCTAACTAGATTTTGATGATCTAGAAACATGTGTTAACTATTACAGGGGTAAGTTGACCAAAATAAAAAAGGTTGACCATCTGGCTTGTTATACCTCATACATATAGATATTAGTGGACCCTATATAGCTACGTTGTGCAATGCTAGATATTTTCTAACATTCATTAATGATTATTCCTATTACAGTTATGTGTTCTTGCTTAAGAACAAGTCTGAAGTTCTTGATAAATTCAAGATCTTTGAGACTGAGGATGAAAACCAATTAAAAAAATTCATCAAGATTGTCAGAGTTGATCGAAGGGGAGATTATCATGGCAAACTTGGTGTATCAGGACAAGAAAAGGTCTACTTGCTAGATATGTGGAATTAGTTGGAATAGTGACTCAGTTTACTATGTTGGGTAGTCCTGAGCAAAATGGTGTGGCTGAAAGACATAATTGCACCCTAAAAGACATTATGAAATCAGTGTAAAATAGGACTAACACACCTGATTATTTGGAAAAGGTGGAAGTCTAACCTTTCACACATTCGTCTGTGGGGTTGCCCTGTTGAGGTACGGTTGTATAATCCTTATGAAAACAAATTGGATGCTCATTCTATTCGTTGGTATTTGGTTGGATATCCTGACCACTCTAAAAGCTACAGGGGCTAGAATAATGGAATCACAGACAGTTAAGTTTCTAAAATTGATGTCTTTGATGAGGGTGGGCCCTTTAACCCTTTAGATGATAATAGGACGAATACTACGGTTATTTTGTATCTACCACTCATATAGTCAGCTCCAATGGATCAAGGTCTTAGTACTATACCTGTATAGGAAAATGAACTCATATCTGAACAAACAGACGTTCCTAGTGTACAAAAACCAATGCAGTTGCAAAGATTCACTAAAGTTAGATGATTTATTATCTCATCTGATTACATAATCTATTCTGACGAATAAGACTATGATATTGGACATGTTTTGGATCCATTTACTTTTACAGAATCTGTTTCTGAACCCCATGCAAATTTATGGTGGGATGTAATGAAAGACGAGATGCGATCTATTAAGTACAACAAGGTATGGGAGTTAGTTTATTTGCCTCAATATTACAAACCTCTCAGTTGCAAATGACTATTTAAGAGCAAGAAGGACACTCAGGCTAAAGTTGAGCATTTTAAGGCTAGGTTGGTTATGAGAGGGTTCACTCAAAGAGAAGGGGTTGGCTTCAATTTACCTTCTCTTTTGTATCCTCAAAAGATGCATTTAGAGTAATTATGACAATAATAACTCATTATGATATAGAGCTACATCATATGAATGTCAAAACCGCTTTCTTGAATGATGACCTTTATAAAGAGATCTATCTAGAGCAATTTGAAGAATTTTAGGATCAAGAAAAACTGAAAAGGTTTGCAATTTGACCAAACAGTGGTACCTAAAGTTCGACTTTATGGAAAACACTTGTATTACAAGGTTAGGGAAAGCAAAGTTATCTTCTTATTGTTGTATGTGAATGATATACTTCTCACATCAAATGACTTGATCATGTTGCATGAGGTTAAGTAACTTTGGGTCAAGAATTTTGAAATGACAGATCTTGGTTAAACATCTTTTGTCTTAGGTATACAAATTTACTGTGACAGATCTCAACACTCATTATGCCTCTTGCAGAGTGCATACATTAAGTGAGTGTTAAAAAGGTTTAATATGGATGCTAGTAATCTCATGATAATAGATTATCTTTGACACAGTGTCCAAAGAATGAAGTAGAGAGAAAGACTATAAGGAATGCTCTATATTCTAGTCCAATTGGTAGCCTGTTGTATGCCCATGTGGGTACTAAGTCAGACATTGCATTTACTATTGAATTGCTAGGTCATTATTTGGCTAACCTAAGTATAGACCACTAGAATGCAATTAAGCGAGTGTTGATATGCTTAAAGGGAACCAAGGATTATATGTTGACATACAAAAGGGTCAATAATCTAAACCTTGTAGGGTATATAGCTTCAAAATTTGTTGTGTGTCTGGATGGTCAAAAGTCCACTTCAGGTTATAAATTTATATTAGCAGATGGTGTAGTATCGTGGAAGAGTGTCAAGCAGACACTAGTGACTTCCTCAATAATATATGTAGAGTTTGTTGCATGCTATGGGGCTGCTTCACAGGCGATTTGACTTAGAAAATTGATTTATGAGTTGTCTGTGGTTGATTTCATGGCTAGACCTATTCGGCTGTATTGTGATAATCTTGCTGCTATGTTGCTTAGTAACAATAATAAGAATATCACAGGGTCTAAGCAGTTGGAGGTCAAATAATTGACCATAAGGAGTTGATATAGAAAGGCTACATTGAGGTAGAGCATTTAAGGACTGAGGAAATGTTAACTAATCCTTTAACTAAAGGAATTCGCCTATATGTATTTGAAAGACATGTATATAGTATTTGAAGTCCTTAGATGCTATTAGTTAGGGATCATTATGTTTGCTCCTTGTATGTTTGTATATTTCGATGTATTATGACAATATAGTGGTTAATCAATAAAGATGATTATTGTTTATCCTCAGTTATAAGTATTATTATGCGTTGTTATAATACAATTGAAAGTCTTAAGATTAGTGTCAATCTTAAGAATTTTTAAAGATCATTGAGTATATATACAGATTGACCTTAGACCTATGTCATTAGGATGCGTACAATTTAATATGTATCTCTATAGATTTGACATGACATAAGGGATATAAGTTTTTTAATCCCATAAAGATTCTATCATGCAATTTAGCATTCAGTAAGAAAACATAAAGGTTTTCTCTAATGCAGTTTAGCATTTAGTAAGAGAAAACAAGATTTATCTGATGCAGTTTAGCATAAAGTTTAGGAAAATCGAGACCTATAAACAGAAAATTGATACATTTTAGAACATACAAGTATCATATTAGTTTGCGACACTCTATTTTCTCATTCATATTAGTGAGGTATTAGATATGCATGACTATATTGGACCTGTGTCACACATGACATATATGATTGATATTTTTTAGTATCGAAAGCCTTGCAGGACGAAATGATAAACACATGACATATATGTTTGATATTTTTTGGCATCGAAAGCCTTGCAGGACAGAATGATGAACTTTTATTATCTTTGGATCAAATGTTTTTTTAAAACTTGGTACCAATTTGGTAGCGTGGCTTAACCGTATTTTCAAATTGGTTTTAAACTTGTGTCAATTACTGCAGTTGATTATTATCCAAGGGGGAGAATGTTAAAAATTCTCCCATTTGGTGGGAACCAATTAATTGCATTTATCGGTTTTAAATAACTTATAAGTTAAGTTACATAATTTGATCTAGATAAAGATAATAAAGTGGCCTAATAAATGATCTAAATTGATGGGCTGAAGTCCAGGAAAAAAATGGACCCTAATTAGTATGAACAAGACCCATATTGAGCCTGTGATAGGGAAGCTCGATATGAATGCTATACATAGAAGGTTAACGTCTCCTGTAACTGCTATAGCAAATCGTGAACTTACGGATACTCTGAACCATTCAGAGGTTTATATATACAGAAAGTTACATAAAGGATTTAATGCGTTGTAGTAAGTAACTTTCGTGAAGATCTTGGTAGATTCACGCTCGTTTTAGCTTCGAAAAGCTCGTTGGAAAGTTATGGAACTGAAATTAGGTATTTTCGCATTTCTTTGTTATTTTCCTTTCACGTTCGATCCGGGATAT
>JANZXR010000004.1:29905248-29915550 GCA_027575705.1 Erythroxylum echinodendron | reverse complement strand
TTTCCTAATTTCTCTTATTTACCACACTTGGACCCGTTTCTCTGGTCCGACCCATTCTACGGAACCGGGATGTTACACCAAGAATTTTCATTTGTTTTTGTAATTAAGTTAGTTTGGATCATTTTTGGTAACTTTAGAAGCATGTCAAGCATAAGCATTCATGGTGTATTTTTGGATTATGCTACTGGTTTGACTCTCAATATGTAATTGAATTTATGTATGAACCTTGTAACATCTGTGAAATGAAACTTTGTTTTATGGAGAAATGAATAACAGTAAGCATAGCAGAACTTCTCTTATGTATATATGCAGAAATTTCTCCATTGTTAAGTGTAAATTGTGTTGGAAATAAATTGTTAGTTATTCAACGGTTTTTGAATAGATTTATCTGAAGTAAATTGCTTTAAGGGGAGTTTTGTATATATGATTTTTAATTGTTGGTTTTCGAGTCTTTTGGAAATTGCATAGAATGTATATTGACAGTAGAGAGCAAAAAGAAAAAGGGAATAAAATGTGTTCTGAAACTTTAATGAATAAACTGTATTGATCTGGGCAGAATTTGACAAAATTGTCTTCATGATAGTTGTAGCTCTTTCTTTTAGCTTCCAACGACATAAAGTTTGAAAATTTTGAACATCGGGATTAAAAGTTATGAAGATTTGAAGTGTGTGTGTGCAGTGCATGATTGCGAAAATCCAAAATTTTCATGCAAGTTGTGCACGATCGCGACTGTTCACTGAAAGTCGCGATCGTGCACGACTGTGAGTATAACTAACAATCGTGACCTCTTCACTTTTGTTTGTTCTTTTTAATTTCCTTATTTATTTGCTTGTATTTTGTCTGACTCCTAATCCATTTTATTTTATGCTATTTGTTTTAATTTTTTGTGTAATTGTTTTTTCTCCCACTATGAGTTATTTTTTATCTTTATCATAGTTTTATTTATTTATTTTATATTTAAAAATCCCCTAATTTTGATTCCTTGCCGCTACAAAATAGGGATCGAGACCCGAGGCCAACACTTTCTGCTTCACTTTTTGACTTGGTATCATCATAAGATCTAGATAATTCCATCAAAGCCAATCTTATTTAAAGAGCTTGAAATCTAATAGCTTTAACACTTTTTATTCGACTCTCCCAACAAGTGTTAAACAATGATTTCATAGTTAAGCCTAAAATATTATCAAGCAAAACCTTACACATTTTGAGAGAACTAGAAAATAATGCATATATGCACTCAACAGCTCCAAAAAATGAAACAACTTTAACATAAGAATGTGCCATATCACAAAGATTTAGATTAAGATTATGACAAGCGCATGGCATATATAATGCTCTCAGATTTATTTCAAATAATTGCTTTTGAACCATTTGGTGTTTTCCCTTCATATTAGAACCATTGTCATAACCATGACCCCTTACATTATAAACATTAAGATTAAGAGAATTAAATGCATTCAATAATTCATTGAAAAGTCTCAATCCAGATGTATCATTTACCTTAAAGAACTCTAAAAAGTACTTCTCTATTTTTATTTTTTATTTGACATATTCACACATCATACTAACAAACTCATTTGTTCTTGATGGCTCAAATCTAAGGTACAATCAAGAATAATAGAAAAGTAGTTTGCCTCCTTAATGATCCCTATGATAGAACTTCTAACACATGGGCTAACAGAGAAATCAACTCATTTTGATTTTTGAATACTTCTAACATGATCTTGCATTATTACATTAAATCCAGTAATCATCTCAATTAATCCCAAAAAATTACCATTACCATCTTGGTAAAGTTTCTCATTGGATCCTCGAAAAGCTAAATTATATTTAGCAAGATATTTCACAACAGAAACTATTCTTATCAAAACTTGTCTCCAACATTCTTTCTCTTTTACAATTTCTCGTTGCAAATCTATATCAATTATTTGATTTTTGCTCAATCTTACTCTTAATTCATTCCAAGTTCTCATATTAGTCATATGCTCAATGCAATTCTCACGTTCTTTGAGTCTCTCACTAAGATGCTTACAATCTTTAAATCCATCATTTGCTAATCCAACTTTGTTTGTTATTAGATTTGAACTATTTACAATAAAGATAATATACTTTATCTATATGTTTAGAATAAACCAACCATTTTCTATCGCTAATCTCTCCATTACTCAAATTTCTATAATAATAATAATATGAAAAATGAAGAGAGGTATTGTCTAAAAGAAACACAAGATTCAATTCTCTTACATGCCCTGTTTCAACTAAAATATGCCTTTCTTTATTATCAAGATTATCCCAATTTTTAGGATCATAAATATCCAATATAAGGCTTACTTGCTCATCTACCTTTAAATTTTCCAAAGTAGATGCATTTGGTGCATGATCATGCTCACTCAAATTTCTAATATCATCATTAATATTAATCTCATCACTTAAGTTTTCTTTATGTTGTTCAAAACAACCTTCACCTAATTCCTCGGGACTCTCACTATAGGAGCCTACTCTTTTAATAAATTTATTAATTGATCATTTTTGGGATTCTATCAACTGTTCTACTTGTTTTCTTTTTTTCCTTTTTTCATTTCCAGACAAATGCTTTTTAGGCAACATAATATAAACCAATTATAACACAATTGGACTAGAAAAAGAAAAAAAGCACCTGTATGGAACTGGAAGAAGTATGCAGGCATAACCAATCACCAATATCTTCACAATATATCATAAAGATATATCAATGGAATTATATCTGTGATAGAGGAAAAAATAAATAGCAAAATTTAATATCTAATATTAAAAATGAAAAACAAAGAGCAAATTTTAATGAAAGAGAAACAATAATTTCTAAAAATACACAAAATTAACATACTTAGGAAAAATATAGTAAATTATATTCTAAGTTATTAAATATTCTAAGTTTCCCAAGTCAAATATTATCCTATTCTATAAGCTGTGGAAATGATTGAATATTATTTTTATTATTATTTTATTATTACGACATGTTTAATAGAATCATACGTATTTTTATAATAAAAGAAATCATTTATGTAGTCTCTGAATTGAGTAATTTAAATTATTTGATTTAATCATATTATCAATAAACTTATATGAATTCTACAAGAACATAAATCCAACAATTATTACATTACTTGTGGCAAAGTATAATGAAAATTACAATTACAAAAATTAAATTATTTATTAATGTTTAATTATTTTAAAAATAATAAGTAATCTAAAAATAAAAAAGGAGAAACACAAATAAATACAATATCATTTAATATTAATGTTATGATTTAAAATGCTAATATAATGTCCACGTTAATGACAAATTACAAATTAATTATAACATATTCAAATATTTAATATGCTAAAAATACATTAAAAATCATAAACTTTACCTTTAAATTACACTCAGAACTCAAAAGATAGAATCGTGAAAAATTTTTGTTGCCAACCTTTGAATTATAGTACCTTTTATGCATATGTTGATAAAAATAAAGAAATTAGAGGGTAAAAATACACCTAAATACTTCAAAACTATTTGTAAGTGTAACAAGTTAATGTTAACTTTAACTTAATTAATCTTGGAAGTTGCTACATTACTGTCAGAAATAATATAGCTTCTAAGACAATATTTGGGAAGCTTCCAACGTTATCTGACCTTTATTACTCTTGAAAACATTAATAGCTTCTACCAATTTTCTCTACATTTATTACTCTTTTGGAATAAATGTATTTGACCCTCTTGAAAGCTAGCATCACATGTTAAAGATGGGGCCCTTTTTATGGTAGGCCCTAGGCATGTGCCCTGCCTGCCCCTGTCTAAGGCTGACACTGGTAACAACTCAGCAAGATAGCGAAAAGGATTTGACTGCTTTTCTGCAATTGGAATACTTACCTTCTTAAGAGGAAGATCTATACCCAAATTTCCACGTTAAAGGATAATGCCATCAGCTTCTTGTAAAATCTCATTAAAGTGAGCTAATCCCTAAAAGGAATGATCAAATTTTTGGTTAGGGTCAATTTTAAGATATCAAAACTCTTAAGAAATACATGTTAAAATTTACCTCTATATTTTCAACCTTAGCAAAGATCTGAGTTTGATAAAGTTCACCCAACTTAGAGAGGAACTCATGGGCTTGCATCACAGGAAACATTAACTATCAATAGAATTGTAGAATTAAAAAATTATGACCAATTCAATAAACCACAATCCAGTGAAATGAAATATGAAAAGGACCTTACTTAATGAACATCTTTTGCATGTCATGTATAAGATAACGAGAGGAAGTCAATTTTATTCTGCAGTCCTCGTGAACTTATAACCTGCATTAAAAAGTAAAACATCATATTAAGCACTTGATAGCAAACCAAAGAATAAAAAATGTGGAAATTATATACCATATTATTTATTAGATTAATGAGTAAGATGAGGAACTAACCTTCTTTTCTTTGTCAGAAAGGGTAGGCAGTTCAATATGAATTTGAGAGGCATGTAGAATGAAGAACGACCATGCCAGAGTTGCAGTGTTCTTTATAACACAAACTACATCATCTCCTTTCACCTTTAAAACCTATATGCTCCAACAAAAAATTGATGGCATCAATCAATGTAACTCAATTACCCATCTTGTTGATAGAAAGACATTTCATTCTAAAAGCATAGCTCTCTCTCTCTCTCTTCCTCGTGACAATTCAAGGATATCGACGAATATAACTTCTTAATATAGAAGTTTTAGATGCAACGAAGTATTTTTATATCTTTTTGTTTATCAGGCCAATAAACTAGTTCAGAGTTTGTTACAGGTAGCAATATAGTGGACCGCTTCCATAGGAAAGTATAGTGCAAATTGGCATTTCAGTCACGTGGAAAAGAGGTGATAGTTTGCTAGGGAAGTAAATGATTAAATACTAGACAATTTTATGTTTTCTGTTTAGTATCCAATTTTATGTTTTCTATTTAGAACATGTCTTTGTTTTATTTATTAGTGGTCAGTTTTGCTATTGTTGTTAGGCTAAACGTGAGCCAGAAATAGAGGTTAGGCTAACCGTGAGCCTGAAATATAGGAGTTAATTTATTGGCTCACTAATAAATTGGTATGTTGATTACATTTGAAGAAAAAGAAGAAAATTTTCACAAACTTTGTTCTTATAAGATCGAAAGGTTCTCTCTAAGAGCCTTTATTCTTTGTATCAAAATGGGTCACAAAGGTAGAAATTCACAAAAACATCATTCTTTATAGAACTTACAGAAGGATTTCATAGTAAATCGCCCTATAACTATATTCCAATTACGGGGTCGTGACAAATTGGTATCAGAGCCACAGTTATGGACGATTCATCCATTAGTCTGCAAAGGCAATTTAAAGCTTTCATGAAAATGTACCAAGAGAACCATTAAAGGAATGAGGAATAACGTCAGAGACACCAGGAGGAGCGCCAATGGGATCGAGCTGAGTGCGAGCATCTCTTCAATCGTATTGACGAGCTTTTATGGGAGTTGGAATTAAGTGAATTGAAGGACAGCAGGAAGAAGTTGGGAGTGTGTATCGTGGACCCAAAGAACCAACACAAGATATTAATTGCACTGAGGGTTGACTTTAACAACCTCAATATGCCCAGCTAGAATTTCCAACTTATGACAGGAAAATGACTTGCTCGCATGAATAAGTCATTGTGATCACTATTTTTGACACCAGCATATACCCGAAGAAAAGAAGGTGGAAATTGCCTCTTACCACCATGATGACAATGAACAAGTTTGGTTCCTCAAGTTAGAAAGAGACAGGCCAGGAATTTTATGGGAAGACTTTACAAGTTGTTTGGAATCTAATGAATTGGATTCAATTCATTAATTTTATGTAATTGAATTCAGTTCATGCGTTTGAAATGTTAAAAAAGAAATGACTTAAATTTAACCACGTAATTGAATCTCATTTTCTATATGAATTCAATTCACATCTTAAATGGTTCGATTTGGTGTGTGAATTGAAGAGCCAATTCTTTTCAAAACATTAAAAATTCTTCTTCCAAATATACGCATAATAAATATGCAAATTACTACAAAACACACACACATTGATTACATACTATTTTTAGTTAAGGATAAAAAAGTTATATAAAGTAGTTGAATTCATTTTTTATTATGTTCCAAATAATGTAATTGAATTCAATTATAATATTTATAAATTTATTCCAAATAGTGTAAATCGAATTTAATTCAATCCCACGAATATAATTGAATCCAATTCGTCAATGAATCCAATTTAAAAGTTTCCAAACGGCCTAAACAACAATGTCATCTTTGACTTGTGCCTTCGATTCGAGACAACAAATTGGGAGAACTTTCCAAACTTCATCAAATTGGCATAGTGGAACTTTATCAGCGCAAATTTCATTAATTCGCAACCCGAGTAGGTTCCCTTACTTCAAAACAAGAGTTTGAAATTTTTATAAGCAAATTATAAGAATATATTGCAGTGGAGGTGGAATTGCATAGATCAAGGGATTTAATTACAGCCATGAGTTTTTCCTATTTGTATAAAAGGAGGGGAGGCCCAAAGAAACCTATGACCTATTTCTCTAAACCAGAACTGCAACCTCGAAGATGCTAACGAACCAGACATATCGCTACACTTAATCTCAGTGGGAAAGGCACCTCAAACGGTGCAAATTCAAGGTTACATTGAGGGAAAACCTTGGGTAATTCTCATTGAATCGGAGAGTACGTACAGTTTCATGAATTCAAGTTGGGTCAGTGAATTGAACTTGTTGATTGACACTTCAGATGGGTTACAGGTGGTGGTAGGTGATGGAAATAAAAATCACATCTTAGGTCAATGTCGTAAGGTTCCTCTATAGTTAGGTTTTCAATTATTCCCCAATGATATGTTCTTATTGGCTTTCAATGGTGTCAATTTGACACTATTTTAGGAGTCGATTCATTGAAGAAATTAGGCCCTATTTTATGGTATTTCAATAAAAAATCAATGTTGTTTAAGAGGAATCGAAGAGCTATGGACTTACAAGGACTGGACACTTCCATCGGCAATCCAACTCCAACATTTAATATAAGAGATGTGTAGCCCCAAATAGATGGGCAATTGCAACTATTTTTAGACTCCTTCAAATCTATTTTTCGGAGCCAATGGGACTGCCTCCCCCACTTTCCCATGATCATTGCATTAAGTTGGAGCCAGGAATCAGTCCCATTGTTGTCCATCCTTACCGTTACCCCTATGCTCAGAAAGATGAGATTGAGCGACAGTGTAGGGACATACTGAACAGTGGCATAATCAGAACCAGACAGTCTCCTTTCTCTTCTTTTGTTATGCTGATAGTAAAGGCTAATAACATTTGGAGGCTTTATGGGGTCACTGAATCCGAAAACCATTAAAGACAAGTTCCCCATTCTAGTGATCGATGAACTATTGGAAGAATTGTATGGAGCCCAATTATTTACCAAGTTAGACCTCAGTTCTAGTTACCATCAGATTCAGATGCGTCCTTCAGATGTAGGGAAGACAACATTCAGAACACATCATAGTCATTTCAAATTCCTATTCATACCATTTAGTCTTACCAATGCACTAAGTACATTCCAAGTTTTGATGAATAATGTATTTCGAGATCACTTACGCAAATTTGTTCTTATTTTTTATGATATTTTGGTTTATAGTAAGACTTGAGACAAACATCTCTAGCACCTATGAATAGTATTCTCCTTGCTTAAAGACAACAAACAATTCTTAAAGAAGTCCAAATGCCTCATAGCCAAGCCTCAAGTGTCTTATTTAGGACATATAATTTTAACAGAAGGGGTTGTAGCTGATCACAGTAAGACTTCAGCGATGCTTGATTGACCTAAACCAAACGTTGTGAAAGGACTATGTCATTTTTTGGGATTAACTACTTACTACCTGAAGTAAGTGAAGAACTATGGCACCATTGCTGCCCCTTTGATAGCCATGTTGTGGAAGAATTCATCTTTTTAGACCGACGAAGCTTCTTTAGCTTTTGATCCCTTAGAAAAAGCCATAACAAGTATTCCTGTATTGTCTTTGCCAAACTTTGACAACTTGTTCATAGTGGAATGTGATGCCTATGATTTGAGAGTGGGTGTGGTACTGCAACAAGATGGAAAACCCATAAGCATTTTCAGTTGTCTGCTTGCATCATAATATAGAGGACTACCAGCTTATGAGAAAGAACTTATTGGTTTGGCAAAGGTAGTATGACATTGGCGACCTTATTTATGGGGACGTCACTTCCTCATCAAAATTGACCATTACAGTTTAAAGTTTCTACTAGATTAGTGCATTATCACCTCTCCTCAGCAACAATGGTTGAGTAAATTAATGGGCTATGACTTCTTTGTAAAGTATCGAGCGGGTTGCCATAACACCTTAGCAGATGCTTTATCAAGACAACTAGAGTCTGAACCACTCATTGCTATTATTTCTATACCACAATTGTCTTTGTTTAAGTCTGTGTGTAAGGAGATACCGCAATCTGAATGCTTGCAACAACTAATATAGAATCTCCAGGTCAGGGAAGTCATTGGGTCGTGGGAATACAAAGATGGTTTGATTTTTTTTTAGAAAACAAATTTATATCCTTCCTACTCCATTCTTTCAGCTCTTCATGATATCCATCATGAAGGATATTAAAAGACCTTGCATTGTATCACTCAAGTTTTCTTCCATAGCCTTTATCAGTGCTACTGCAGATCTGGTCAAATGTCTCTATGGATTTCATCAAAGGATTTTCCAATTCACAAGGCAAAATCGTTATTCTTATGGTGATGGACCATTTTTTCAAGTATGCTTATTTGTTGGCTCTTACTCATCCTTATACCGCTATGAGTGGCGAAGTTGTATGGTTTACCTGAGACTATTATCGGTGATTGTGATGTCACTTTCACAAGCTCTTTTTTAATAGAATTGTTCCGCTTTAGTGGGATGAAATTGGCTTTTAGCTCAGGTTATCATCTCCAGAGTGATGGCTAAGCAAAGGTCGTTAATCGCATAATTGAAATGTATTTAAGCTGTTTTACTAGCGATTGACCTCATTGTTGGTTTTGTTGGCTACCATGGCTGGAGTATTGCTATAATACTGGTTATCATTCTTCTCTCAAAGCTACCCCTTTCACTGCTTTCTTACTACCCTGGTTTGGCTAAAATTGAAGATGCTGATCAAGAGCTTAGAACTCGGGATGTGGTCTTATTGGACTTGCGTGATTGCCTCCTCTAAGCCCAATCTGCTATGAAGGCAACTTATGATAGTAAACAAAGGCCAGTCGAATTTGAGGTAAAATACATGGTTCTACTTAAAACTTCAACCCCATCGTCGACTCAGTTTGGCACTAAAACGGTACAAACAACTCTCTCCTCGTTTTTATGATCCATTTTGTATTGTAGCTAAGGTAGGGAATGTGGCTTACAAATTAGATCTTCCAACCACTACTAAATTGCACCCAGTGTTTCATGTGTCTTATCTTAAACTATTTCATGGTAATCATGTTCATGTGGAGTCTTTTTCACCTAATTTAACCTAAGGGGAAAATTAATCGACTCTTTTGGTTATCCTAGACTATCATTTATTTAAGGAATAGCCCCAAGCTTTAATTCATTAGGCTTGTCTCTTTTTGGAAGATGCATCATGGGAATATATTAGTTCGCTCAAGTAGCATTTTCCTTCATTTGAGCTTGAGGATAAGCTCCAATTCAATGAGGGAGGTGGTGTTATGGGAAGCAATACAATGGACTGCTTCTATGGGAAATTATATCGCAGATTGGCACGTCAGTTACGTGGAAAAGAGGTGACAATTTGCTAGTAAAGCAATTGATTAAATACGAGCCAATTTTATTTTTTTATTTAAGAGCCGATTTTGTGTTTTTTTTTGAACATGTCATTTGTTTTAGCTATTAGTGGTCAGTTTAACTATTATTGTTAGGTTGAACGTTAGCCTGAAATATAGGAGTTAGTTTATTGGCTCACTGATAAATTTGTATGTTAATTACATTTGAAAAAAAAGAAAAAAATTTTCACAAACTTTATTCTTATGAGATCGAAAGGTTCTCTCTAACGAGCCCTTATTCTTTGTATCAAAATAGGTCACAAAGGTAGAAATTCAAAAAGACACCTTTCCTTACAAAACATACAGAAGGATTTCAAATTAAATTGCCCTATAACTAGATCCCAATTACGGGGTCGTAACAGAGTTCCACATCTGTAACATCCCGTTTCCATAGAACAGGTCGGACCTGAGAAACGGGCCCAAGTGAGGTCAATCGGAGAAGTTAGGAA
>JANZXR010000004.1:29888369-29905148 GCA_027575705.1 Erythroxylum echinodendron | reverse complement strand
CCACCCTAGCGGGGCACGGATTCGGATATCACCGTCGATGTCGGGTTCGGGTCCAGTCTGGAGTTGGGGTGTTACAACATCTCTAAGATTGAAGGTGTCATCA
Organism: Erythroxylum echinodendron; assembly: GCA_027575705.1. NCBI lineage: Eukaryota > Viridiplantae > Streptophyta > Magnoliopsida > Malpighiales > Erythroxylaceae > Erythroxylum > Erythroxylum echinodendron. The sequence continues at coordinate 29,905,045 of JANZXR010000004.1, read as the reverse complement.
AATCTTTGGCTACAATTCAGCAAAATTAGATAAAGAAATAAATAACATGGAACTATCATCCCAAACTTAATGCATGTGCTTTTCCAAATCAAACAAAAACAAATTTAGCAAGTAAATACTTCAAGATTTAACTAACTTCTTAGAAGTTTTCCTATATTGTCCTGACCTCCGGCTATACAAAAGTAGTTTCACCTCCTGTAAATAGATATTCACCAATAAAAATGGTATCCCCTGGCTTCACTGCTTGTCAATAGAAAAATAATGGTTCAGTTTTTACGATGGAAAAAACTTGACATCTAAAGTCTTTTGACCTATTTTTCAAACTCGAGAAAGTCCTAGTTAAAGATTTCTTTTAATGAAAAAAAAAAAAGACAACGTGATTCTAGTCATTAAGAGCATTTCATTTAAGCATCCATCAACTTAAACTTTGCTCCCTACCATGATATTTAAATGCTAAAAATTACAGAATAAAGTCATAAAGAAGTCCGATAAATAAGCATCAGAAAATACTTAAGAAATCCTTGTCAAGCTAAATTTCTCAACTTGAACTATCAAGGTCTAAACTATTTAAAAGTTTACAAATTTAGTGGTTATTATTTGTGCATGGCGATGTTCAAACCTTAGATAGTTCATCAAAATTGATGGGGTACAGCTCTGAAGAGGCCTCTTAGCCTTGATCAAGGGTTAGATCCACACTAGTTTCAAGTTGAAGAGAAATGGCCTTCTCACGTTTGTTATGACTTGTAACTCGAGCCTAACTGTGTTGAGCATAACCTAAATAAAAACAATCAAACAAACAAACGAGTTGGTAAATAAACTAAAAACACAAACCATTTAAGAAAAAACAAGAAAGTGATATTCTTTAGAAAAATACAACGCAGAGCTTCTTAGTGCTTTTGAAAGTCGATTTTAAGTTGTCCAAAGTCTCCTAGTGATACTCCTCTTCAGCCCATGAAAAATCAAACTGAGAAACTATTGTTCCATAATATATAAGTCCACCACATTACTATAATATAATACAAAAGCAAAAAATATAAAGTAAGTTACTGGAAGAAATTACTAGACATTCCAACCTTGAGGCATCGAGAAATAGTTTCCACATAATGAGAATTGAGGCCTAGTGTCCTAACAATATTCTTCATTGTTGGAAAATAACTCTAACAACATCAAAAATAACAATCATCACTTCATGTCACATGAAGAATATACTAAAAGAAACTACGAAGCCATAGCATGAGATATATGCAGCCTTAGAAGGCTCGAGAATTGAATCCATCCTTATTGGCTCTTCGAGAAGCAAGTGATTAGAGGACATTTTCTTCTCTAATTAATCATTACAAAATCAAAGAGCCAATAACAAGAATGGGAATGGCTTAATTTGTATGAGTAACTAGGATTGTTTTGTGAAGCGCAAGGGACCTGTGTGGCGTCGTGGGTGAGGTTTGATTAGGTGAGATGTCTTAGCTTGCTTCGAGAGAGTAGGCGTCATTACATTAGAAATGTCAAATGCCAACATGAAAAACGTGGGCTCTTTTAAAGCATTTGTTTTTCAGTTCGGATCCTCTATTTCAATAAATTTGTTCCAACCCTATTCCACCATAATACAACGTTGTTGTAATAAAACCCAATTTTGCTGCATATCAATAGGCTTTCTTCTAGTTTTAACAAAGCAGATGCCTTTTCCTTTTCCTTTTTTTGTTTTTAGTTTACCAACATACGGGAACGTCAAATAAAGAAACCAAAAAGGCAAGTTGTGTCTCTTTCACACTTTTTAAAACACTTTTCATGTCTTCTCAAGGAAAAAAACCTTTAAGAACTTGGAAAAAAAATCCACTCAAACTAAACCCAAAATTGGACATAGCTAACACGCGATTTAAAATCACCGACATATTTCTTCAGGTTCTAAATACATTGCAAGTCACAGTGAATTTTCAGTTCTTTTGAATTCATCCTTCATATTAAACAAGTATTGTTTTAGTAAAAAGCTTCATTATTGCCAAAAGCAAGTTCTTTTACACTTGTCTTTATTGATTCTTTGTAACATTCCATTATCTCATGATTAGGATTAGAATCCTAGGATATTATTTATGAGAGTTTATTGAGAAGTTAAAAGTGCATTTTATGCATCATATGACATACACATACACTTGAATAATGTTGACGCTCATTAAAATAGTTGTACATGCATTCATTGACATTTTTTTGGGTATAACTGACTTTTAATGCAAATAAAATGTGAATTGTGGATTATTTGTTTTAAAAAATTGAAAAAATTATTTTCACATTTTTGGTGACATTTTTGATATTTTGAAAATTTATCAAAAATTTGGGGTATTTTAGACTAGGAAAAAATGTAGAAATAAGAGACAAATAGAAGTGTGACTTTTGGTAACTTAGATGAAGGACAATTGGATTAGTAATCAATTGACAAATGGACTAATTATGGAGTGACAAATGGATCAATTAATGTGTGACATGTGGACCAATAGCTAAGTGACATTTGGTAGCCTTACATGGAGGACACATGTTATACATGCAATGGTGACATATGGCAATATATCTTAGAGACACCTCACTTTTTTTTGTTTGGCAAGGAAGGTTTCTGCAGCTTCTTTGTTATGTCATTACCGAAAACACCATCTCTTTTCTTGTTGTTCCATCACCGAAAACACCTAGCTTGCTCATTTCTATGTATTGGTTTTTGTGCTTGCTTCTTATATCAATGTTACACCTTGCAAAGTAAACATTCTAGTCCATAATTTGTTTTATTTCTCTCTCTTCTAGTTTTTCTCCTTCCACCAAACCCCTTATTTTCTCTCCCCATTTCTAGAATTTTTGTTGAAGGATTTGAAGTGTAAATCAAGTAAGTTATGCTTTAAGTTTGTATAAATGACATTAAGATGAGATTTTAATGTTTGTAAATGGATGCATGCGTAAGTGATGTATGTTTCCATTTTTATGGATTGATGCATGTGTGAATAGTGTGGATGCATGTGTGGGTGGTTAAGAAAGAAGCAAATTCAGTGATATGATTAACAAGATGAAGGATTTTAGCAATGAAGTGAGCTGAAGCATGTTATATGCAGTGATTTTACCAAACATGCATCTGTAGTTTGAATATAACTTGATCTGTGAATATCCTAATCAGATTTATTTTGATTTAGAGTGAACTAGAAACATATGGCTACATTTTTTATGAAGGAATTGAATTTGAAATTTGTCCTTAAGAGTCTTGAAATTTGGCTTGAAATTGAGAATTGTGTTCTGTCAAGGTATGAGAACAGTCTGTAGTATATTGATTATAACTTGCATGATACTGAACCAAAATGCATGAATTTTATGCCATTAGAAACTTCAAACATAAAAGAAATTTTTATTATAAGAAGGTGTTGCCTAAAAACCTCATTTTTATGTCATAATGGTCATGCCAAACTGACCCGAAATTTTGTCTTAAGAAAAAATTCTGGAAAATTAGAGCTATAGTTCGAAATTTTGGTTTCAATTTCATCTTCCTCTTTAGACCTATTTTACATGTCTTTAAGGCATGAATTTGAAGAAACTCAAAGAATGAAAGCCATAGATGTAGGTCTTAGATTGACCTATGTGAAAGTGGCTTGATAAAATAGTGACTAAAGCTTGAGTTATGCTTGTTTTTCTAATAATGCCTGTATCAAACCCTGTGCAGAAACCTTATATTATTTCCTTATTTTTAGGGACTTTAGAGCTCGAATTGGTTGTAGTATAAAATATTAAAAATGGTTGTTGATGTCTTATAAATGCTTCTGTGAAACAGTTTGGCTAGAAGATATCTTGATAAGTTTATATAGTTAATTGAAGTCATACCCTAAAACAATGGACTGTTTTGATGAGAATGAGTTCAAATCTGGATATTTTGATATGTTAAAGGAATAAATGAGTTCTTTTAAATGCAACTATGATATTTAGGATATGAATAATGTGTATAAGATATGGATGAATGATTATTGAAGGACATAGGGTATTTATGAATTAGAATTGGATGAAGGAATGAGTATATGCTGCTGGAAAATTTTGGTGAATGTATAGATTTAGCTTACTAAAATTTCAGATATAAAGTGCCAATTGAGTGTATTTTATAAGAAGCTTTTTGATCATGGAAATGTTCAAGGATAAGTGTAACTATGAGATGGTAATGATATAAAGATGTTCACATGAATGTAATGTGATTCAAAGTATGTAAGTGATGAATTGGGAATGATTGAATGAGAACTAGGAAATTATGGGAGTGTATAATCCTAAAAAAAGAGTGGTATATGTATGGGTGATCAATTGAAAGTAATCAAGTGTATTAAAAAAACATACCCGAGAATTTGTCATTGAACATGCATAATACGTGATACATATATAAATGTGCTTATTCATCTGAATGTGCAATGCGGTAATATGAAAATGTATGTGATTGCATATAGAAGAGCACAATGAACGACCGCTTTCAGACATTGTCGGGACTTCAAGGCAATAAGCTGAAAGGAGCAATTGTGAGTAACCTAAGATGGTCTCACATTAAATTATTGTTGTTTATATTTTGTATTGAATTATTATGTGAATGTGATTGTGTTGATTCCGGACAATTGATTGTCTGAAGGGTTCTATATTCAGGACTGTATTAGAAGTGCTACTTGAATGTGAATATGATTGACTATGTGTTCTCAACTTATATGTTGAACGCCAGACTAAGTCCGAAGATCATTGTTAATGAGAAATGTGAATGTGAAAGCGATGTACTGAATATGATGATTGGAAATGTGAAATGCATTTATTCTATGAATGCATGAAATATAAAGACAGTTATGATTGGAGTCGCCAATGAAAAAGAGCCTAAAGCTCAGACATTTATGGTAAGATCCTATGGCTCAATTAATATGACAGAGACCGGTATCCGCAACAGATACAGGATAGTATGATAACCCAGTATTCACAATAGATACGGAACAATAAAAAAGGCACTCAATCATAACACTGTAATAAATAAATTTGAGTCTCATAAACATTGCATACATATATGATATGAATAACTTAAGCAATTGTAATGTTTTCAGAACTTGTATTGCATGAAATGTGTGCATGCTTATCGATGAATATGTTTTACATTATTATAATGAAATGATGAAATGTATGGATTTTTGAAATGGGACAATTATGTACAAAGTGTTCTGTGATATTACATGATGAAAATTGAGATGATGTGAATTATATGATGACATAAATTGTGTGTTGCATGATAAGAGTGAACCATCAAAGAAGGTTACTCAACTGAGTCCACAAGACTCAACCAAATTACAATGTTGACATTTTTAAGTTCGAGAGAGCGATGACTTAGCTCCTAAGACTGCTTAGAAAAGTTTTTGGTACAACTTTTGGACAAAAGAGCATGGCTCAAAGGTCGGTCAGCTGGGACTGAAGGATTAGTCTTAGTTTTTGTTAAATCCTCATGTATGTAGCATATTTTGTAGACAAAGTTGTGACTCTGATAGAATGATATTGTATAAACATTAATGATGGATATCATGCTATATTGTAAATTATGTTTTGTGAAATGAAATGCAGAGATTTTGGATATAGATATTGTGTTAATTGTGATTTTAATTATAATTCCATACGGTATGTTGAAAGTGAGATAGTTAGCATGCCATTTCTGTTAAGTATGTGCACATTCATCCGAAGGGTGTACGTGCACATGTCAGATGGAATTAAGGTGTTACATTCTTTCCTATTGCATAGGTAATGAATATTTTTCAATGTTAATAATCTAGGGAATTTTTAAAATATTTTACTTTTTAGAGGAACGTGCCACTAATAGGGCTTGAATGGAGATTTTGACAACTCTTTTATGCATAAGCAAATCAGTATTAAGAAAATCAATAAAAAGACAACACCTTTTATAGGTAGAATTAGAACTATAAAAATTTTGTTGTGGGAATAATGTTAATGATAAAGAATGTTCATTATGTGATGGTTGACCGATTTTCTCTGAGTGTTGCAACGAGAAATCCTTCTTAACTCTCTTATTTCTAGAACTCAAGTCAATTATGATGGTTTTATGTTGTATTGTTCTACTTCTTTTTTCCTTTTTAGTATCTTTAGTGCCTTTCTTGCAGAAATTTCTTACAATGATTATTGCACATTCTTTGTAATGGTGTCCCACCTTTTGATTTAACCAAAAGTTACTACTGAGGATGTGGTGACAAAAATCATGATAAGTTCAAGAAGCCATTTGATCTGGGCTTGAACGATTCTGAAACTTATGTTTCATTTTGAATGTGTTTGAGCCCAATACCAGAGAGCCTACAAAATTGAAGCTTACCTGAATTTTCGATTCCTAAAGCCTATCCAAGATACAATAATTACTGGGTCCTTGATTCATTCACTAGCACCTCAAATTCCTGTACTCTATTTCAAAAAATTATTTAGAGCATGCTTTCCTGTACTTTGAATCATTCACAAGATTTCTCTCTACTTCCCTTGTATTTACCTCTCATCCTACTTTGGCAAAAGGAAATAACATTTTTCCCCCTTAATGGTGAATTTTTTAAGTTGTGTTATTTTAGTTAATCTTCCTTTGTTGAAAAAGGAAAAGTAATAACTTTTACAGCTTAAGCTTATTTAATTGTTCCAGTAAACAAAAAGAAGGAAGATTAGTATGCAAATGTTTTCTTGGAGATTGTGTAGTATGGTGGATCAACAAACATTTTTTAAAGAATTTGTTTAGGACCAATTGTTAGATATACATTTAATTTTAATGCTAAACGATTCATTTTTGCTTCTTAATTAAATTATGAATTCGACACTTAGTGGTTCTCTACATCATAACAGTGAAGTATCTATTTTCAATTTTTTCATTTGTTGTTTAAGGTTTTTGCTTCATGATAAAAGCTAATATTCTATGGCAACTATATCTTCATCTTGTCATCAGTTAAAGTTTGAAGATAGTAATGAAGTTGGGAAGAGTGAAGGTGAAGGTGAGCTTATAGTTGTCATGAGTTTAAACAAAAATCTGGATTTGCAAGCTACCCGCTCATTTGTATCCAAAGAATTAATACCAAAAATGGGAATGAAGTTTAAGACAGAAGAATATGCTTAACAATTCTATTTGGTATATGCTAAAGAAGTCGGGTTTGGGATAAGGAGAAGCAGAAACCACAAAGATAAATCCAGAAACTTCATTGACATAATGTTTTTTTGTAGTGTTGAAGGTAAATGAGGAAAAGACAAATGAGATATGCGTGTGAGAGCATCACATCCTGAAACAATGTTTGGTTGTGAAGTTAAAATGAAAGTCAGTGGTCGAAGAAGCGAAAAACTCTATGCAGTTCAATTTATTAAGGAGTATAATCACTACCTCTAGAGTCCAAACAGGACACACTTACTTAGATCTCATTAAAAGATAAGTTTTATCTGCAGCAATACAAATAAAAATGGCAAATGATATAGTAATCCTACCAAAGACGTCTTATAATCTCATGGTTAGGTAAGTAGGTGGTCGAAAGAATTTAGGTTTCATACCAGATGACTACAAAAATTACTTATAGTTTAAAAGAATGACAGATGCAAAACGAGGGGATACAGGAGGTGTTCTAGAATATTTGCATATCATACAATTTGACGATCCAAATTTTTGTATGCTATCCAAGTTGATAAAGATGATTTAATAAACAACATTTTCTAGTCAAATGCAAAGATGAAAGCAAATTACTAAAATTTTGGTGATGTGGTTTACTTTGACACGACTTACAAGAAGAACAATAAAGATCATCCCTTTGCATTTTTTATAGGGGTAAATCATCACAAGCAGACTACACTTTTTGGTGTTGCGTTGTTAAATAATGAGACATCCCTCACATTTGAATGGTTGTTTGACACTTTTGCAAAAATTGTGTGTGATGGCATGAAACTCATCATATCAAGATGCAGCAATGGCAAAGGCTCTAGCACTAAGATGGCATAAAACTCATCATCGCTCATGTATTTGCCACATTTATCAAAATGTCGCCATTCATTTAAGTGTTGTTTTTTCTCAATTCAAAGATTTTGTTGGAGATTTTAGCCCATGCATATATAATTTTGAATAAGAGGAAGATTTTGTAAATTCATGGAATGAGATGCTGCATAAATACAGACTTGAAGATCATGATTGGTTAAGGAACATGTTTAGGATAAAGGGAAATTGGGCTTTATTGTATGGAAGACAAATGTTTTATGCAGACATGCCGACAACACAAAGAAGTGATAGCATGAATAGTGTTGTAAAGAGGTATGTCATTTATCAGTATAAATCCTTAAAGTATTTTCATCACTTTGAAAAACTCCTTAAAGATCGTAGATATGAAGAGTTAAAGGATGCTTTTAAATTAAGTATAAGTATTCCCTCATTATTGTATCCAATTGAAATTTTGAAATATGCAACAAGTGTTTATACTCCTGAGGTGTTCAAATGCTTTCAAAATGAATGATGTAAGTCTCATGATTCTTGTATTGAAAGTTTTAGGGAGGTCGGATCAATGACAAAATGTCAAATTACTTCTCATAAGAGGAGCTATTATCATACAGTTACTTACGATTCATCAAATGGAAAATTTGATTGTAGCTTTAGAAAATTCGTGTTGGAATTTTATGATCTCATGTCTTGAAAGTTTTTACTGTGAAAAATATTATGGAGATCCCAAGTTAGTATATACTAAAAAGGTGGACACGAAAAGCATAACTTGGATTTGTGGGGGGGGGCTAAAAATTCAGGAATCAATGTAAGCAATTTGGATCCCAAGATATATCAAAATATGCGGTATAAAGAATTGTGTAGGGTATAAGTTCAATTGGTTACAAAAGCAGTTGAGAGTGAAGAGACTTAAGAAATTGTTAAAGATTGTATTTTGAAAATGTTGGAAATCGTGGATACTAGACTATAAGGTAATGGATCAACTGTACAAAACTCAAATGCGAGTTTTAATGTTAGATTACAAGGTGAAGAGATGGTTCAATATTTAAGTGTTATATAGATCATTTGAACTAAAATGGGATTGAAATTCATGAAAAGAGTAGTATTGGAATTAAAGGAATCAAAATCAAGAAAAAAATTGTTTTAGGTAAGAGATTGCGGGGTGGCTTGGAGAAGGCTTTAAAAAAAAGGAAATCAACCAAAAAAAATCAAACTCCAACAAATCTACAATTGCAGCACCAACATTACCATTTAATCTTGACATTTTATTTGTAACTTTTTTAACACTTGAATTCCATGTCCTTATTTAATGATATTAATTTTTTCTATTTTATAGGTGAGATAGGATACAACAAAAAATGTTCAAATTGCTCCAACAAATGTCACAGCCTCAATACCAACATTACCATCTAATCTTGAATTTTATGTCCCTTATATAATCCTATTTTTTTCCTTTATTTGGGTGAGATATAATATGAGAGAAAACTTTCAAACTAAATCAAGTCAGTATATAATTCCCTATCAAAGAGACAATCAAGCTAAGGTTTGATTAGAATTTTAAACTGCACCAGTCATGTGTTATTTAATTTCTCATTAATTTTTCTTCTTTTTTCAATATGCAAATCAAATGTAAGGAACTGAGATTTGTATTGATAACTTAAATATGGTTCAAATTCACCAACTGTAATATTTTTCTAAACAATTTCTCCAGGTACAGTTTACTTTTTAGTAAAAAAGATTCAGTGTTTAACAATAAGTCTAAGTATTTTGATTATATACTTTTCAACTTTTCTGATGATAGGTTGAGTTTGCCAATTCAAGTCAAACAAATTCTATTGAAGGTGTTCCATTTTTTATAGACATGACTAACTCCTAATTGTTATTTATCTTTTGCCAAGACACTATTAATAACAACATTATGTTTATTAACTTATTCACAATTTACTAATGATATTGTCTTTTATGATTCTTATAGGCATAACAACCGCATGGTGTGAACGTTGTGATGATATATACATATAATTATTTAAGCTTAATACAAGACACAAGATTTGAAGGACAAGGTTCAAAGATCTATGAATAGAGGAAGACCTTTCTATGTAAGATCTCTTACATTTATCCTAGTTTGTCAAAGTTTCTTATTAAGGGCCAAGTTTTTGGTAAGCTGTAGCAAAGTCATATCATTCATGATCGCCTCCTCACAGTTCTACTTACGTCTTCCTTTTGCTTTCTACAGTCCCTAAGTACAATCTTCTTATGTCCTCTCATTGAGGTATCGTGATGTCTTTTTTTAACATGACCCATATCACCTAATTTACCATCAGTGTTAGTCACTGTCAATTTGTCTCTTACCATTACATTCCTAATCTTATCTCTTTTTAAAAGGATATAAATCCAACGGAGCATCCTCATCTTTATCACCATTAACTTATGACTATAAATCTGTGTGATAGATCAACACTCCAACCTGTAGAGCATGATTGGCCTAATTTCTAAACGATAGTATTTACATTTTATCTTGAGTGATATCTTCTTATCATATAAAACTCATGATGAACCCCTCCATTTAAGCCACCCTGATTGAATGTGGTATACTATGTCTTTATGTATCTCATGCATTACGTTGGATGATGGATCTTAAATACTTGAAACAATTATTTTATAGTACAACTTCTAAACCAATCTTTATATTCACAATAGATGCCTACCTATGACCCGAAAAGTTATATTATAAATAATCTGTCTTAGTCTTGCTTAATTTAAAGCCCTTCAAATCTAGCGTATCCCTCCAAAGTTCTAGCTTGACATTGAAACCTTCTTTTGACTCATCTACTAAAATAATATTATCAATAAACAATATACACAAAGGCACATCCTTTTAGATATTCTTAGTGAGCTCATACATTACTATTGCAAACAGGAAGGGACTCAAGGAGGAACCTTGGTGTAGTCTAATAATGATAGAAAAATGCTATGTATCTCCTCTTGTCTTCCATACTCTAGTCATAACATCTTCATACATATTTCTAATAACTTATATATAGGTTATAAGAACTCTTATAAACACCTTCATATGACTTTTTTAGGTACTCTATCACAAGTCTTCTCTAAGTTAATGAAAAATATATGTAGGTCCTATTGTTTTTTCCTGTAATATTTCATTAATCGTCTAAAGAGGTGTGTACTTTTGTCATGGATCTTTTTTGTATGAAACTAATGGTTCTAAAAGATAGGTGTGCCCTTTCTCACTCTCTTCTCAATCATCCTTTCTAGTAAACATCATGGTGTGACTGAGTAGTTTTATGTCTCTATAGTTGTTACAACTTTGAATGAACACCCTACTCTCATTGGACATGTACTTGACATCCTGAGTGATATCCGAGTATAAAGCCTGCAAGAGCGGCGTGCTAAAACAATCATTGGTTAAAACTCATTGCAAATTGTTTGAAATAATGTACCTATATGTGGAAAATCAATAATCAAATTTGATCCAACTTATTTACAAACAATTTCAGTCACAAAAATTATGATCATTATTGAACTCATTAGAGTTTCAGTAATCACTTGGGCCCATTATAGAATAAAACATTTGCAATCATAAAGTCATTTCATTACCAAATCATAAACATACACTTTGTACAATTCTTGTGGAACATAATTCAAAAACACAAAATTCACTGAAGACATATATAAGCGCACACTGATCCCGACCTGTAACTCTTGCTCGAAGCCTCTCTGGAGTTCTTTACTAAACCCTGAAAGCCACATTGCAATTTTTGATGAGTTTTGCGAACTCAGTTGAGTAACCATCCTCGATGGCTCACTCATATAACAAAATTCAATCATTATATAATCACACAGTTCATATAGTCAAATAGTTCATATCAATTTATCATTACATTTTAACTTTACAAATCATTCAATAAACTTCAATCATATATGAATGCTATATGCATAAGACTCACATTCGTTTTTATTATTGTGACCGAGAGCCTATCACGTACATATACAGATACTGGCCCATTGGGCTCAGCCAGAACAGAATCACGGATCATAGCTCTACGTTCAGAAACAGTAATCACGGAGCAATGCTCTACGTGTAAGCGCTTTCATACTGGCTACTCCGGTCACAATGCCTTTACCTGAGCATACATTTATGAAATGTATCAAATACATAATTAAGTCATGTATAGTAGACATTCATAATTCACAATCAAAATCTCATAGTCATCAGACCTAAGTCCAGCACTCAACTTTCTTGAGAATTCAAATATCATTCAGAGGTCATCGAACATAAATTAGGCATTCAACTTTCCAGTTGAGAATTAAAATATTCAAGTAGGCAGTCTCATTCACATACAAGTAGCACTTCCAAGGATATTCACATACATCGAATGCCTCAGACAATTATTGTCTGGAAATCAGAACACAATTCAATACACATTCATCAATAACAAATTTAATTCAGTAATAAACAAAACAAATCAAGGTGAGACCATCTTATGTTACTCACAGTACACTCCAATATGCTATTGCCTAGATGGTATACCAATATTCTACTGGCATCCAATGTGCTCCTCTATATCATACAAAACACATTTACATATATCACAATTTTACACAAATGTATAAGTCTTTCTTTATGCACATCAATGTATAGACAATATGCATAATGCATGTTCAATGACAATTTCGGGTATCTTATCGAGATTTTGTCACCATATCATTCAGATAGCAAAACCCTCATTAATATAATTTGTACATAGGGTTTAGACCATAATAAAACAATGTGAAACTAATTTCATAACCCAATTGATCATTTCAGATTGTTTTCTCATAATATGCTTTCGGGTCAACTTTACATAATTATTCTAATAAGGTAAATGACAAAACTAGGCAACACTTCCTTCTGTAAAGTTGTTATTCAATGTTTTAAGTTTCTAATGACTCTAACATCATCCAATTTGATTCATCATTCAATGAATTATGTACAAAATACCACAGACTATGCGCATTTGAACTTTTGGCTAGTACATTATCATACCCTCTAATTGTACAACTCATATCTTTCAGCTTAGATATCCAAAAATTACAACCTTTATACCAATTTAATGCTACAAGAATAAGCTACAATTTGGTGAAGACAATTCAGACTAATTTGGCACACATCAATACAGTTTATTCAATAACCACATAACAAGATTTCTATCCTTGATAGTGTTATAGCCTAAGCTGAGACTCAATTACATGCCAATTTTGAAAATCACAGAGACAAAATTAAAATTCGACTTCTTCACAAAAGTTGTAGATATATGTCTCTCGAATATGAATAAAAAATAAACTCATTCAGATATCTACATCTAAAGTTATAATTAGAAAACCGAAGCATGATCATGAAAATACTCTAGTTCTTGACATTCCAGCAGACTTCCAAACTTCCGTTATACCAATCACTTTCAAATCAATTCAGATAGCTCTAAATTTTTATGGAGAGAAAGAAAAATGTCTTATGAATCCATTGATCTAAGTTTCAAGTCATATGTAGTTCAGATGAAAAAGTTATATCCAAAAGACTCAAGGTTGTTCAATGAAATATTCTGTTCATAAACTTATACAAACAACTACCACCCTTTTACTGTAGAATCACGTTTTTGCACGTAATTCTCCACATTTTTGCAGCAGCACTCCTCCATATTCTTCCTCTCTTTTACTTAATTCTTCATCACAACCTTATACCCGTACATTTACTCCTTCATTTTTACACCCACGCAACTTATCTTATGCTAAAACAACTCAAAATGCAACATTAGTTACAAATGTCAAAACTAGAAATTTTTTTCAATACTATTCATCATCTTCTTCACCGAAGTCCAGTTCGTCTCTTTTTTTTTCTTGTTTAAGATTCTTACTTCTAAACCATCCATTCTACATTTCCATATCTAGAAAAATATTGGTAACAAGTTAGACTCAAATTACACTTCAAACATTTAACATCCGAAGTTTCATAAATTTTCTCTCTCTCTCTACTGTAAATCTTCAAATTCTCATATTTCCTTCCAATGCATATTCTTTCATTTTTTTATCCACTCTTTAACTTCATTTAACTCATTTTATAGTTTAAAATCAATCCCCTACAAGTTCATAAAATACTAACTACCAAAACCGAAACTTCAAATCTACTCTCCACTGTATTTTCATTGTTACAGTATTAGTTTCACTACAACAGCACACTCATCATATCCCACATTCTCTATTAAAATTTTTTTCCCACATCATATTATCACCAGAAACTTAGCTCTAAACTCATTTAACACCGCTTTTAAACACGCATGCAGTACATGGCAAGGTAACAAAGCAGACACTAGTTTTCTACACTATCTAATTCACCGACCTTCATCTCTCATTCCTCAAGGTTATTCACCGTAACTCTACTGCCAACCTTCTTATGCATGTATTGATTTATACAGAAAATTATAATCAAAATCAGTTACAATATCCAGAAAATCAGAAAACACAACGTATTTGATTTCAGAACAATTCCAGTAGTGATATTGAAGGACAAGTTTCGATGGTTGGGGAAAATCAAAGATGAATGAAAACAGAGCAATATATGGACTGCCAAAATAGAAAATATGGACCAAGTGTTTCGGAGATAAATGTTCAAAGACGAGAATTGGATAATGTCTAGAGAGGAACACCGAAAGAGCTGAAGAAATTTTCTTCTTCTCTCTTTTTTTTAACTTACACGTGGCACCCATGCATGTAATCCATTTGTGATGTATGTGAGGCTGCCACGTGTCACACTTCTATTCGTCTTTTTTTGAAAAATTTACCAAAAATTTTGAAATAATAATAACACTCTCCAAATAAATTTTCAGTTCAAAATAATTCACCAAAAATATCAAAATGCCCAAAATGTATAAAAATTGCCAAATCATATTTAATACACTCCAATTAAATCCATCATTTTCATTTATAAACCAATTTACCTGGAAATGCCAATGAATGTATGTACAATCATATGAATGTGCAAAATAAATGTGTATGTCACAATTAACTTATGCATGACATGCATTTTCATAATTTCACATAATTTTCTCATAATTTTCTATTCTAGCCTTAACATGGGTATCGGGATGTTACATTGGATGTCCTTTTTGTTCTTGTAGAGAGGGATTAATATGCTAAATCTCCACTCATCTGGCATATTGGAGGACTTGAGTATCACATTAAAAAGCTTGGCTAACCAAATAAAACCCTTTTCTCCTATGCTCTTATATATTACTTCCTTTTCATTTTTCATCTCCTTTAAATCATTTATTTCTTTTCTTGTGATTTGCCTATAATAAGTGAAGTTATGATATTTCTTTGATATGCTAAGATCACCCAAGGAGATGTTCTTCTCTCTACCTTTATTAAAAAAGATATAGAAGTATCTCTATCATCTTCTCTTCATGTCATTTTCATCCACGAACAACTAACCTGCTTCATCCTTTATACAACAAACTTGATTAAAGTCTTTCACTTTTTGTTCCCTAGCTCTTACCAACTTAAAATATATCCCTTTCTCCATCCTTATTTTCCAATCTTTGGTATAATTTCTTTTATATTCTACTTTTGACTTTGTGACTACCTTTTTAGCCTCTTTCTTGTGAGTTTGTAACTTTCTCTATTAACTACCCTCCCTATATGTGTGATGTAATCCCTTAAAATTTTATAGGTAACCTTCTTGATCTTAAACTTTTTTTATATACATCTTCATTCCATCACCAAGATTCCATCTTACTACCCCTAAGCCCTTTAAAAACTCCTAATATCTCATTAGTTGCATTTCTTAAAAGAGTTACTACTCTCTCCCACACTTTGTTAATATATCCTTATAGTTTTCTTTCTTTTCGAGAAATTACTCTATCCTTAAATTGTTTCATAATATCTCCTTTTAGGTTCCATCATCTAACTCTTATCATATCTTCGAGGATTTCTTTTCTTTCTCCACCTTAATATAAGATCTATAATCAATAATTCGTACAAAGTTGACATGCATGCAATAGGTATCACTTTATAATCCATATAACTAGGTCTATAGCTCTGTCTTATGAGGAAGTAGTTAATTTAGGTTTCATGATTCTACTCCTAAAAGTCACCTGGTGCTCCTTTTTTTTTTAAAATGAGTTGTCATCATCAAATAAAACACTATTGCAAAGTCCAATAAAACAGTCTCACCTTCATTCTTATCTCCTTATTTGAAACCCTCATAAGCCCCTAAATACCCATCTAAGATTGCCTCTATATGATCATTAAAGTATACTTCTAGAATAACTTTCTCGTTAGGGGTAATCTTTTGAATCACCTTGCTCTATCATCAGAAGTCAAAGCTACCATTCCTACCCTTATACCTAACGCAAGATATAGAAGACATGTACAACAATTTTCTAAACACGCTAAGATTTTTACTTAAGAATGAGAACAATATTAATATTCACATAAGATAATAATAAGTGTCACATACATACACACACAAATGAGATTTAGGCCCCGTTTGGCAGTCAGCTAATTGTATTAGCTGTTAGCTAATAGCTGATTCTATCAACTGATTTGACCAGCGGATTGTATTAGCTATTTGTAAGAGATGTTTGGTAAAATTAGCTGTTTAGTATTGGCTGTTTATGTGTAAAATGACTTATAAGGACATGTCTTTAAAAAA
>JANZXR010000004.1:29834651-29879004 GCA_027575705.1 Erythroxylum echinodendron | reverse complement strand
CTTTAATCTGAAATAATAGAAGAAAGAACCAATGCACAAGAATCATTTTTCGCATGTTAATGATGATCAGTGCATGACTGCATGCATTTAACTCACATCAAACATATGAGTACTTCATTTTCCTTTCAAATGGGTCTATATACTAGTTAAAAAAAAGGTTAGAACTGAATGCTTCAACGTAAATGGGTTTATATACATTCAATATGATGTTACTATAAATATCCAAGCACTAACACCAAAGCAGAAACAAGTTTAAGAAACAATCCTTGAACTTGACTAATGAGAACCAATAAAGTAAACCAAACCTTAATTGATCTCTGTAGCTATAAAAAAGCAAAGTAACAAGCATTATCCACACAATCCCGATAAGAACCTAAAAACACAAGATTCAATCAAAAAATAGAAACAATCCTCCTTTCAACCAAATGAGGCAATCAGAACATAGAAAGAACAAAACTTACAAATGAAAACAAAGAAAGAAAGCATTGGCATGAAAGAATACAGCAAACAACTCACCAGAAAGCAAGATAAGTGAACCCAGAAGGAATCGTTAAAGAATCAGTGATCAGGTAATGTAAGATTGTGTTAGCTTTTCCATTTTAAAGGTGAAAAGAGACAGTTGAGTAGTTGTAAGTAATCAATAAAGTTATAAATGAAGTTAAATGCAATAAATACAAAGAGTAGCTACTTTCTACAAACACCGACAATATATTTTGGTTCTCACAATTATACTGTAGCAAATCCATATAAACCTCAACTACTATCAGACTTTATTTAATGGAATAAATCTATCTCATATTTCATTCATTAAATCTCATATTACATTCATTAAATTTAGGCACTGATGTTCTGTTAAATCAATTACAGCTAAAACCATCAATCAGTAGCATAGATAGCTACCTCAAAGTCTAAAAGCAACGTCAATCAAACTGTCTAGTAGGAATATGACAGGGTGCAAAAAGAAGTTACAGTGTTACCTGGTATAGTGCATGACTTAGCTCTTACCTTGCAGTATGTACATGCCACCACAGTAAGATTAGGGTTTGCTTTCATAAGCAACAACGCAACAACAGCTGGATCAGCTTCAGTTTGATGGTTTGATATCAAGACAATGTTGTGACCTTGTAATTAAAACATCACCAATTGACAGCACACCTCTAAACAAGTCCAGATTGTATTAGGATATGGATGCACAAAGACTGCATATCAAATTCATAATAACCGTGAACAATTTTATAGCACAAATAGTCAATTTTGACCTTTAGCCTCTTTGTTGGAGTAGAATGTTTAACATCTAGGAGTAAATAGGCAACTGATACTACTGTTTATTTGAGTGATATTCACCAAAAACAATATCCTACACTTTTTAGGTGATTTACCAATGTAAGTCGAGCAGCAAATTGATATAATTTCATGTTCAGAAGTTTTAGTTATAGCATTTGATTGTCAACATGTCATGCAAGAAAATCTAGTCATTTGCCTTTTAAAACATAAAAATGATGATAAAGAAAAAAGATGCAAAATGATGCAAAACATAGAAATAGATACAAATTCAATTAAAATGTGTGGAAAATCATTTTCGACATTGTCAATTAGAAAAGGAAATGAATGTCAAAACTGAATACCTACTGAAGCTTCTCTTCAATCTCCTTGAAAATAGAAATATTGCTAACATATGAGTTCCTACAACCAAGCAATAATCAATAAGACCTTAGCCAGGAACATTAAGTATTTGAAAGAGATCTTAAATTAACTGGATAAACTTGAAAATCTTACTTTTACTTATTTTCCACTCAATTCCTTCAAATAACATCTTAATAATTTGGAGGCAACAATATATACATCCATAACAACAAAAGAAATGAAAATTTATGGCCATGGAGGAACCTGAAACTGAAATACGAAGCATAAGCAAGGAAGGACAACAAAACAAGAAAAAAAAAGTATAATCTAAGCTTCAATAGCGTTTTATGGATTCCCATCAAACCAAAAATAGACAACAATAACTCTTAAACAAAGTACATGGGCAAGGTTATTGTTTGAGGAACCTATCCACACAAAATCTGAAAGACAAAAATAAAGCTAGAAAATCTGCTTTTCAGATTCAAAGGCTTTTGATCTCCCAGAAGCACATATGGAAAGGCAAGGAGGGAGAGAATGAAATACGACCACATTCCACAAAAAAAAGAACAGAATTTTGAGCAAAGATTTAGAGCCAGAACCGGTGATCTAAAAAGAAAGCAAAGAAATTTAGAGATCAGAGTGAGTTAGCTGAACAAATGGATAAAGATACTTACATGGAATAAATCCGACCAAGAGGAGACAAAATCGATTTCTCCTTGCCTTTGGGTTAACTTGAGAGACGAGTAATCCCTTGGAAGAAGCTACAAAACAAACTAAAAGAGAGAAAGAGAGTCAACTCACAGCAAATCTTAGAAGTCCGATGGAGGAGTCTCCGATTAAGAAATGAACTTCGGAAGCAATCCAAATAAATCATCGCTGTAAAAACTCAATAAATCATCGCTACAGAAATCCAAATAAGAAATGAACTTTGGAAATGAACTTCGGAAGCAATCCAAATAAATCACAGCAACTCAATAAATCATCGCTTCAAAAATCCAAATAAGAAATGAACTTCGGAAGCAAAAGGAGAAAAAAAGAGTTGATTTGAGTTATGGGCTTACCATTCGTTACTCATGATTGATGATTATTGTGGGAGAAGACGATGGAAAGAAGATGGAAGATGATCCGAACCGACAGATGCAAAGGAAAGAGCAAGAACACTCCAGAAGCAACACAAATGAGACAGCAAAATGAGTTAACCATAAAGGGGCAAAATCAATTTTACACATTAAAAATATCGACTGATCCCTCAAAACGCTCCTCTATAGAAGCTTGTTGAAATTTAATTGGTTAGGTTGAATCAGCCAACCCAACCAGCTGATAACCAAACAACATAAATAGCTTCTTTGTGAAGTCAACCAGCTATTTTTAGCTGATCAGCTGTTATCTAACCAGGCCTTTAATTAAAAAGAAATAAAGGACCTTTCTTAAGCTTCTGAAAAACTACCAAAAGAGTTTTATAACTATGAAGGCAAAGGTCAAAGACTTAAAATAACGAATGCAAAACCAATTGTAAAAGGAGAACACTATCACAAATATTAACCATATAGACCCCTTGGTACACGAAAAAACTATGGACTATAGTATCAAGTACTTAAACTCTAAGCTAGCAATGTTTTGTTAGCTACAACCAAAATCCAACTTCTCTATAATCAATCAAGACTCTAAAAGTTAGATATGGTAATTAATGGTTTTGAAGGTGTGCTTTTGATGAGACTTAAGATAAGTAGGAGTCCAAAACAAAGATATATGAATTGTTTTTAAGGTAAAAGATATATACTTTTTCTACAATTTTATATAAATTTGAAAATTCTTTAATATTTAAATTATTTAATTTTTTTACTTTTTCAAATTTTCAGAAAATTTTATCTATCTTGGACTTCGATTAAAAATAACAATAAGATATACGCGTTATGAACATTCAGTTTGTACTGATCAAATATTGTTTACATGACAATTCATCTTAGTTCTAAAACTCAAATTGAATTAATTAAATTGAACTTAAACTAATAATTTGTTATAACCATCTTAAATTATTAATTTATATTGAATTTAGAAGTTCAAATTGGATTTAATAGCTGAATTAAATTATCGTGTTAATTACATTTGAAAAGTGTACATCTAATGTTCATACTACATATTTTATCATTATTTTTAACTAAAGTTTAAGAGGAGTTTTTTTAAAAAAATAAAAACTAAAATGATTTTTTAAATTTTTTAAAAATTAAAGAATTATTTTAAAATTTCTTAAACTATAAGGAAGGTTTGTATCTTTTACCCTTGTTTGAATTTCTTAACTTATGTGACATGTAATTTGAACTAAGTCTTTATTTTAAAATCATTAGTCATAATTTATTTAAAAATTTACTAGATATATAAAATGATGTTATTTATCTTTATATATGTTTAGATTAAAAAAACGGTTATAATATAAATGCAAATTATTTTTAAGCATAATTGTTAAGATTTAAATGTTAGGAGTTTGTATGCTATTTTAGTAGGAGAGGCCACCACATGGCTAATACGATATAAAAAAAAAAAAATCAGGTCTAACAAGAGAAGAGCTAGAAAAGTCTAGTATGAAAAGATCCATTAAGCGCCCTAAAGTCATATCAAGATCAGAAAAAAAATTTCAGGAAGTAGTTTATCTGTTTTTTATAACATTGGCAAGGATAGTGTTCTGGTTTCCCACAAATAAAATATCGGTATGCCTTCTTTGAAAGTGGTTTGCTTTAAACCACTTTCAGATTGTATAATTAGTAAGAAAAATTTTACATTTCAAAAAGTATAATATTAATTTTTCAACATGATGAGAAAGGTCAAAGCTAAAAATGTGGGGTTGTGGCTATATGAAGATTAAAAAAAGTGATTTATTTAATTTTTTAAATTCTAATACAATATTCAAATTGATTGAATTTAAATTTTATTATGTTTACATTAATTTTTATGTTTAATAAAAATATGCACAAAGAATTCTTTACATTTGTATGTATATATAGATATATAGAAATGGAGAAGAAGCACTCTCTGTCTTTGTTAATTAATAATTATTATTCAAATATATTTTAGACTTTGTATTGTAAAAGTATTAAGATCACAATACCCGATTTACATAAAAATTGAAATATAATTCCCCAAACTAAATTAAAACACGTCTGAATTTGAAAATAACAAAAGGAACCCCATGAATTAAAACAGACTTTTTATTCGTCTGTTTTGTCCTTGCAATGAATGCTCTGAAGGCTTACAGGGACTTATTAGTACTTAAAAGATGGTGGTCCCACCACCACGTGCACACCAGCATCTAAATGCAACTTAACGGGTCCGTAACCGGCCGTAACGGCCCCTCCTACCCAATTCACGACGCTCGGCCTCCGTTAAACCTCTCCTCTCTACTTTCTCTCAACGCCGTCGTTCTCCAACAGGCATCTAACCGACGACCCTAACCCTAACCGTAACGTCAATGGCCTCCTGTGAAGACGATTTCTCCCTAATCGGTGACGATAACCACCACCAAACGGACAATCACCACCACATCCTCCACCACCAATCCTACGCGCCCCACAGATTCTCGACAAAATCATCTCCGATCCACGCGCCCCCTCTAGGTGTCCTTCCAACCTCCAACGCCGTTGGATCAGGCACAAGCACAAGTAATTTCGGAGGTGACCCGGAAGAACAACAGCAACAACTAGAAGAGGAAGAAGAAGCGGAAGAAAATGTCGATAACGAGATCGATTCAGCTTTTCCCGACGTCAATCCTTTCAATGACAGTTCGAATACTTTCAATAGCGACGCAAATTTGCGGACCGTGAAGAAATCAGACGGAGACGATCACGGCAGAGGAGGCAAACACAAAGACACCAACAGCAATAACTATCAGTACATGTGTAAAAGACCTAAAACATCCGGCAACGGCGGAGGAGAGTGCAGAAAGGATCGAGAAGAGTGGAGCGATTCGGCGATCGCGTGTTTACTGGAAGCGTATATGGATAAGTATACGCAGTTGAACAGAGGGAACTTGAGAGGGAGAGACTGGGAGGAAGTGGCGGCGACGGCGAGCCAGCGGTGTGGGAAACTAACGAAGACGGTGGAGCAGTGTAAGAACAAGGTGGATAATTTGAAGAAGAGGTATAAGTTAGAGAAGCATAGAATGAGTAGTAGCAGCAATTTGATTAGTCATTGGCCTTGGTTTAAGCAGATGGAGGAGATTGTGGGGAATGTGATGCCTGTGAAGGCTGCTTCTGATGAGTACAAGGTCGCTGACTCTCCTGGAATTGTGGTTAAGCAACCAAACAAGTATGTTGCTTAGTTCTTGTTTAATTTTAAGATTCAAAGCTTATTTTAAGATTATTTGATTGGTAGAGGATGCTTAATTTGTGTTATATCTTTGACCAGAATGATCACAACAACAGCAACTCCCGTGTGCCAGACTAATAGCTTGAAGCCGAAATCAATGGCTAACAGTAGATGGAAGAGAGTGGTCTTGAAGATCAGTGGCGTTGCCTTAGCTGGCACAGGTCCTAACAATACCGATCCAAAGGTAATTTTAATAGCATGATAGCCTGCACTTTTTGGTACTTGTTGATTTGTCCCAGTGACTTGTTGTGCATGATTTTGAATTGAATTCGTATTTATTTGATTTCAGGTGATGATGTTGATTGCTAGAGAAATTGCGATGGCATGCCAGATGGGTGTAGAGGTAAAAACAACGATATAGGTTTCTGTCTTCATGAAGTTCACCCGTGACATTGAGTTTCTTGGGTGATACTGCAGGTTGCAATTATTGTTGGAGGTCGTAATTTGTTTTGTCGGGATACTTGGGTGACTGCAACAGGATCAGATAGGCGTACAACATACCAAATTGGGTAATGGACAGTACTAGGCTATTAGCTGCTTTAGAGGAAACTTTTGTCAGTTTTATATTGTGGTGTCTTGGACCGTGATATCTGCTTATGCATGATGGAAAATTTAAGATGACATTTGGCATTCTGTTTACTCCTAATAATTTTTTATCAGTTTTTGTGGTTAATGATTGGAAACACTGATGTGTATTGACGAGGAAGAGCCTTGTTTGTGGGTAGGTGAAAAGTTGGGAGTTTTCATAACCTTTTAAGAGCTTACCAAAGGGTTAAGCCAACAGACGGGATGTTGAGAAATTCAAATGTGGGATATCCTTTTGTTGCACTTGTAAATCATACATTCAAAATTACTGTGAAGTTTTATTTGCTTTATGGTGATCATGATAGTATGTATTTTATCCTGATATTATATGATGACAGCCAAGGAATGAATTCTGAATGTTTTATCAGGATGATGGCAAGTGTGATGAATTCCTTATTGCTTCAGTCAGCATTTGAGAAGACAGGTGTTCAGACACGAGTGCAGACTGTATTTGCTATGCAGGAGGGTACTGAAGCATACAGCAGGCAGCGGGCCGTTCGGCATCTTGAGAAAGGCAGAGTTGTGATATTCGGTGGCATTGGTGCTGGCACTGGAAATCCTCTTTTCTCTACTGACACTGCTGCAGCTCTTCAAGCTTTTGAGAGTAAGGATTTCTTTCTAATTAGATATCTTCTTTCTAATTAGATATGTTGCATTGGCAATCTTTGCTTTATTTTAATATTGTTCTTATGTCTTTCTCTCTACTGTATTTGGCTCATATTTATGCACATGGAGACTTGGCAACTTGTGTTGTACGGTGTAATTAATCTCTTCGCTAGACTAAATGGAAGTTTAACTCGTCCTATGTGTTATTGGACCCAGTTAATGCTGAGGCAGTCCTCAAAGGTACCAATGTTGATGGTGTCTATGACTGCCATTCTAGAGACAGCAATGTTACTTTTGAGCATATCTCCTTCAGAGACTTGGTATCTAGAGGAGCAACATCAATGGACATGATGGCACTTACTTGTTGTGAAGAAAACCACATTCCTGGTTAGTATAATTCAGTGCTTTTCCCTGAGAGTCCAAATTTTTATAAACAGAGAGATCTGTATTGATAAAAGTGTTGGAAGACTGACTACAAACTTCTGGACAATTGTGACGTGCACAGTTGTGGTGTTTAACCTTCTTCGGCCTGGAAACATCTCAAAAGCCTTGTGCGGAGAGCAAGTAGGTACACTTATAGACCACACTGGAAGAATCAGCTAATATTTGCAGACTTCTTGTGTTTACTGACTACATGTTACTAGAGCTAATTGCTGCCGTATAGTCGTCCAAGAACATTTACTGGACACAACTTATTGGTCTGGAATGATCTTTAGGTGAGTTACACAGAGCTTTCTAGTTATATGCATGAGAAGACGAGCTGGATCTTATTCATTGACTGCTTACTGCTAGTTGGAGTTGATTAGTTGAGTGCTTGTACATTAGATATAGCTCATTAAAAGAGATGACGGTGACTGGTAGTGTACTAACTACTTAAGGTATATGGTCAAAATTTACGGCTCTGTAAGTTATTCCAGTAACCTGTTGTAGATGCAACGAATATCTGATGCAACAATGATCAATATTGTGGGATATGTTGGTTTCCCATTTGGCATTGTTATTCTTTCTGTCTCCCTGCGTCCTAATTTTGCCTAGTGAAAGCTGATTTCCCTAAATCCCTGTGGATGGATTGAAATTTTTGGTAGCATTTACGAGATTGTTGATAAAACTTTATTCCTTGAAGTCGGGTTTTTTAGGGTGTGGAATCGAATTAAGTCTAATTAGCTGGATATAACTATTTATAGGGCTTCACCCTGTTAAATTATGAGAATTCAATTTCTTGGTCATTGATTTAGAAAGTTTCCTTTTGTGAACATTAGAGCTTTCAATAGTAACCATTGGCACTAGTCCTGCAGTGATCCCTTAATTGGGTGATCTTTATTCATGACTTGGATATGGGGGGAGACACCTAGATTGCATTCCAAGTTATAAGGAAGCATATTCTAGCCGAACAATGACTGATTTAGATGTGAAAACTAAATTACGTAAAGGAAAATCTAGAGAACAAGGAAACTATTGGTTGGGTGTAACTACGATTGTGATGACGAGAAATTGCAAAGCAATGTGGCTAACTAATTTGCAAAGGAACGTATAATCTTTCATACCAATGAGATATTGCAATCAGAGATGGATTGATAAAAATACATTCAGACAACCCATCTTCAGTTGAAAGAGAATTACGAGACCCGTAATAGTTCTCTCCAAGAGGTGACTGATGTCTGTAGTTATTTTAGCAACTTCCACCATTATAAGCCTCTTCTCAGGAAGCTACGGAGCCTCACAAGCCAATTCTATGTGGAGCATTGACAACAATGTCCAAACATTTCTAATCCCACCCACCCACTTGGGAGGATCCCCAGCTTGTCGAAAGAGGCTGCGTCGGGACAGATACTGTAATGGTGCTCTGCCGGCAAAAGCTTCCATAATAACACTTCAAAATTGCACACAGTGGCCTTCTGTACAAGCTTCTTCGCCTCTGGTTGCTCAGGAGCGCTGTATCCTCCCAAGTCCTGTATTGCACGAGCCGGGTTTAAAGCAGTGATAATCCAAAAATCATAAATACAAGCAATGCCGCTCTTGTCAGGCCATCTCCAACGAAGGTATAATGTATTCACACCAAAGAAGACACCAAAATGCAACACCAAAATGGTATAATGAATAATAATACACTAAATTTGGTGTGTTTCTATTCATGCACTAAAAGTTGTAAAAATATAACTTTGTTCATTTTCTTTTTAGCATATTCTTTTTACGCGCTTCTCATAATTTGATTTATTTACATAATTTACTAAGTAATTAAATTTAAAATATATATTACTTTACACAAAATATATCATTACAAGGATTTCATTGAGACTTTTAAAATGATACTATATTCAATATAATATTAAATTTATTTTTAATATTTATTTATAATTCTTATTTATAAGTGTTATAAATTCATTAATAAAATATGTTAAGAATAAAAAGTAAATTTGAAATAAAAGGTACATAAATTTAAACCACAACATTGATTTAAAAAATTAAAACTCAATGAAAATATTTGAAATTACAACCAAACTAAAATAAACTATAATTATAATCAGACTCGATATTACAATTAAACTAAAATTACAACAATCAAATTAAAAGTAAAACTAAAGCACTTGAGAATATTAATTTAACATAAATAATTAACAGTTTGAATGGTCATCCTTATTTCCTCCAAAATCAAAATATTGGCTAAAGCTACTAGATGGGTCAACTACTCCTTGAGGTCTTTTTGTATAAATTTTCATTTGTCCATTTCTGAAAGCCCCACGTATCAATGGATCTTTGATGAAACCTAGATCTTTGCATAAAATTTTAATATTTTCTCGTCTTTGTCATAGCTCTAATTTTTTGGCCTCATTTTGAACTCGTAACAATTAAAGTTCATAATTTTTTTGAAGAAGAGATTGCCTTTCTTGAAACATTCCTTTTATTTCTTTATTCATGGACATAAAAAGTCTTTTTATTTCCTTATTTTGTTCTCTTTTCATTGTTTTCTTACTCCCAATATTAATTTGATATAAAGTATATATTAATTAATTAAGAAAATGATTTATTTTAATTTTTATAAATAAATAAATAAATAAAAATCATTGTATAAATATAAGTTAATTTAGTTAATAACTAAATTATTGTGATATATTCTTTGAAAATAATTTAGTGTAGAGTAGTTGGAGTAACACTAAATTTGGTATAAAAAGATTCTTAAAATATTCTCTTTTACACCAAATTTGGTGTAAAATTCTAGCGGAATGGTTAGAGATGGTCTCCAGCAGTGTATTAGAAGATTTTACGTTTCTATGGGGGGATCTTTACTGCACCGTACTCTTCATGGATTCTAGTTAATCCGTTAGCATCTCTTAAGACCATGTTGATCCTTCTAGCCCAATCCAATGAAATCCTTCCTGGTCCCCTGTTACCTACATCTACCGAAACTCAATATCAAACACCAAAAAAAAAAAACAAAAGAATAAAACAAAGACATAAAACCACTTATTATTAACTGCTAAGAAGACAGAAGTGAGCACAAGTTGTTAGGGTGATATTCATAAACAAGAAGCTTCTGTTCCATGGTTCTCACAACCACCATTATCATACACTTTCTTCTCACTTTCTTAGTTTCTTTCACGTCTTCTTTTACCACTTTCGCACCCAAGTTTTTATTGCATACCACTTTCGTTACCACTATTGTGACTATTGCATCAAATCTTAGGCTCTTACGAGACTTGGATCTGGCTAGGATCGATGTTTGCGGCATTGAGCTTTGATTCAACAATATGGTTTGTGATGAAGATAAGAGGGGCTATTTATGCATGTGAAGGAACAATTCGGCAATGGCCTCGACTCACTTAGACCTTAATGACTTGAAAAGCTTAAAGGGTAAGCATCCATATAGTTGTTTGTTTGACAAGTCAAGTTATTTTAGATCGGAGAGGAAGGTTGAAAGATGAGAGATATCACCGAAAAGTTCATTGTTTTGTAACCGAAGATTGAGCAATCTGGTCAATTCCGAAGGACCCTTGCAGTGGATGTCTTTGTCCGACAATTCTATGCGAAGGAGCTGCTGTTGTGAAAATTGACCGGATTAGAACAGGTTTGCAGCTAAATAGAATTGAAGGAACAATAATAAAGAAATAAAAATAAAGATAAAAACTACTAGCAATAAGAAGAAACTTCACTATGAAAAATTTAAGAGTTATAACCTGTCTCTATTTTACAAGGAGAAACACTAACTATCTCAAGAAATAGGAAAAATACTCTCTAAACTACGAAAATCAAACTAAATAAGAGAAAATTTGGGATGATTAAAACTAATTTGGAAGGCCTATTTAGGCTGCGCTCGGACCTGCGATACGGTAGGAATATGTACTTATTCACCGTAGTTTTCAAATGCAGTCACATGTTTGGATCTGCGGTAAACAACCGGAGGTTGGAGAAAAGTGCAGTGCCACCGTAGAAATTAATAAGCAGAAAGAGGATTGCGGTAGGGAATTGCTTCTGCTGTAGAAATTTTACTTTCTATTAATAACCTTCACTACAAGTCTTATTTTCCGTTACACTCTTAATTAATATGACTAATAATATATTTTTATGAAATATTTTATTTACTAAATTTATTTTATTTATATTTTCTTATTTTAATTTAATATTTTCTTATTTATAATTTTAAATTTATATTACTAATAATATATATTTTAATTATGTATACAACAATTAATAGTTTATTAAATCAATGAGTTTTTTAGTCATTTTATTTCTTTTTAGCAACCAAAACCGCAACCGGACTTGTCAAACACCTATTTTCACGTTTCAGCAGTTACCAAAACAGCAATCACAAACATATAAGTACTTATTGAGAATAAGTACTTATCATTTTAGAATGTTGATTTCAGCAGGTTGTCAACCACCACTACTCTCCCAAACCAAGCTTTATAGGCCTTTTATATTTGTCCATAGCTAACCTCTTGTTTTCTTCTTCATACATGTGGACATGTAATGTTCTTCCTTCTTTTCTTGACTTTGTGCAGTCGGCAGCAATCCTTCTTGACTTTGGTGCAGTCGGCAGCAACAATCTCCTACTTGAATATTTGATTGATAGTCAATCAGATCTTCACACCATTCTCTCTTCCTTGCCATTTCCATGTTGCTCATGTCTTCATCAGGCCACAAGAGGATCGACATCAAATAAATTTGTCAGTGTTGACCACTTTCATCATAAAATCTGCAAGGTTGTCTTTAGTGAATCTTCCGCATATCCACAGTTTCTTCTTTCACTTTCTCACGAACAAAGTGATAATGAACTCGCATGTGTTTTGTTTTTTAATGAGAAATTGAATTCCTTGCAAGGTGTAAGGCACTCTAAATGTCATAAAATAAAGAAATCTTCTCTTAATTATGCCTTAGCTCCTCCAATTGCATTTTCAACCAAACTACTTCTTTATTGGCTTGTGTAACTGCTACATATTCTACTTCTGTTGTTAACATAGTCACAACTGACAGCAGTTTTAAGACCTAGCTTACAACCCCGCTAGCTAATGTAAACACATAACATGTGGTGGATTTGCTGCAATTAAGATCACTTTAATGAATCTAAAGACCTTTTTTATAGCATTTCAATACTCTCTACCAGGCCATATGTATCGACTAACTACTCCCACTGCATATGCAATGTCTGATTTTGTACAAATCATAACGAACATTAAATTTCCCACTACTGATACATATAGTACTTGAGACATCTTCATCTTCTCATCATCATTGCTATGACTTATGCTAGAGGATAATTTGAAGTTAACAGGAAGTAGGGTAAAATTTGACTTGCAATTTTACATCTTGAAGTGTCGCAAGATCTTCTTCAGACAATTCTTCTGAGAAAGTCAAATCTTCCTATTTCTTCTGTCTCAATGAATTTGCATCCCTATAATCTTATTTGTTGGTCCCAAGTCCTTCATTTAAAATTACCTAGCCAACTAAGCATTTAATTCTATAATACGATCTTTATTGTGGCCTGCTACCAACTTGTTGTCTACATACAGTAGTAGGATAGTGAAGTCATTTTCACCAAACTTCTTGAAATATGAACAAGGTTCTGCATTTAGTCTGCTGTATCTAATGCTCATAATAAAGGAATCAAATTTCTTGTACCAACACCTCGATGCCTGCTTTAGACCACACGGAGATTTGTTCAACCTACAAACTAAGTTATCGTTTCCTGCTTCTTCAAAACCTATTGAGCATATAAATCTCTTATTTAGTATCTCTATGAAGAAAAGTTATATTTACATCTAACTGCTCTAGATGTAAGTCAAATCTAGCACATATTGTCAGTACTACTCAGACTTTCATAAGTTAAACCATACGGGAAAATATTTCATTGAATTCATTCTCTTCCTTATAAGCATATCCTTTCACTACCAGTCTTGCACTATACTACTCTAGCTGATCATCGCCATTTTTCTTAATCTTATAGACCCATTTGTTGCCAATGGCCTTCCTTCCTTGTAGTAGTGGCATAAGTTCCTAAGTCTTATTCTTATGAAGAGCTTCAATTTCTTCCTGCATTACTATCATCAATTGAGATGCATCTAAACTTGTGCCTCTATCATCCTTAGTTGAAAGACACTATACAACATTACCCTCCATAATATAATCCAAATGCCAATCTAGTCACATTTTTGGGTGATTTGATCAATAATTCTATAGAGTTTTAGACTCTATTCGTTCTTATACCTCGTGTTCTGGTGCTATTTCAGAAGAATTTATCTAAGATTCCTTTTCAACCTGAACAATAGTAGTCATTAAATCTTCCTTTGATGTGCAATCATCATCTCCTTTCTTCTGTTGCTCATCTACAAGGATTACATTCCTGCTAATGATAACCTTACGGGCAATGAGATGCCACAAACGATAACCCTTCATTCCATCAACATACCCTAACAATAACCATTTCTTAGATTTTAAATCCAACTTCGTAGTTTCTTAGGGATTGTACATCACGTATATAGGACTTTCGAATATAAAGAGGTTTGAATAATTAACACAGGACTTCTGAATATAAAGAGGTTTGAACAATTAACTAACTTACCAGTCTACATATTATTCAGTGTCTTCAACTTAATTACAGTTAATGGGGCCTGATTTACCATATAACCAGTAGTACTGACTGCTTCTGCTCAGAAAGTCTTGTTTAAGCTTGCAGTTGCCCACATATCTCTAGTTCTCTCTAACAGAGTTCTATTTATCCGCTCTACTACACCATTCTGCTAAGGAGTGTGTGTAGTTGTGAACTACCTTTTGATACCTTCTTGCTTATATAATTGATCAAATTCATTGCCAGTGTATTCTCCTCCTTTATCTGTCCTCAAACACTTGATCTTCTTTCCAGATTCAAGTTTTACCCACACTTTGTATACTTTGAAGACTAAAAACACATCTACTTTCCTCTTTTTTTGGATACACTCAACATCTTCTAGAATAATCATCAATAAGGATACAAAGTACTTCGCTCCTCCAAGGGATGGAACTAGTGCTTGTCATCTATCAGAGTGAACTAATTCTAGAACTGATTTACTTTTAAAATTTGATGTGTTGAACTTCAACCGATACTGCTTGCCAAGACACCTTTACGAGCCTTTAGAAGTAGCTTTTGCTCAGCAAGAATCTTCATTCCCTATTCAGACATATGTCTAAATTTCTAATGCCAAATCATTGCATTTGAGCATCCTAAAACAACTGATGCTTTTATCTAGCAAAGTTTCTCCCTTCAATATATACAAATTTGTAGCTGTCTTTTCTTCCTTCATAAGTACAAGTGCACCTCGAATTATTTTCATGATCTTGTTTTCAATTTGATCCTTGCAATGAAGATCATCCAGTTGTCCTCAAGACAACAAATTCTTATTCAGGCCTTTTACATGTCGCACTTCATAAATAGCATGAATTGTACGATCGTACAAATCCAGCTTGATGGTTCCTACACCAATAATCTTTGAGGCATAATCATTACAACTATAAATAGATCCTATTGAGACAAGTTCATAATGATAGGACCATTCCCTCTGAGAGGTCATGTGAAAAGTAGCTCCTAAGTTGACAAGTCATACACCAATAAATATTTTTCTGCTTTCATTTGTTGTCATTACCTCACAACACAGGACATTACCATCATCTGAAGTGCTCGCCACATTTCCTGGAGGATTGGAATTTATCTTATTCTGAAAATTCTTCTTCATGTGACCCCTTTTGACATAATTGTAGCATATTAAATTCTTCTTACTTCTTGACTTTCCCTACGAAATAAGAGAAGAGAACTTGCAGGAGAGGAATGAAAGAGTGAATAGCGACGGTGGACATTTGTTTATTTGTCAAATCAATGAATAGTAGCTAGGAGAGAAAACAAAAGAGTGAAGAGTAGAAGGGGGTTTCGGTTGGGGATGATTTTCGTGAGGCTTAATTTTTTTCTTGGGAGACCCATAAAAGGCTAAATATCCCGATATCGATTCGGAGGGGACATCGATGCCGATGACCTAGGTTAAGCACTTTTTATTATTTTTTGTTTCTTTCTCTTTTTAGGAATTGATTATGTTATCTTATGTTTATTAGATTGGGTATTGAATGATGATGATTTAAATACTATATTGAATCGTTTTTTATAAAAACCCATTGCTGGAATCGAATGCAATACGTAATCGTTTTATTCCCAATTCATGTGTAGCGACTAATGGTTTCAAATCATTAGAGATAACATAACATAGGTTGAATAATCCGAGCTTGTGCAATTATTGCCTAGATTGGTCTATTTTTCTGATTCATAATACAGTTGTCCAGATAAACTTAGAGAGCTTATTCTAAATGTCACGATAGCTAGGGTTAATTAACGAGCGCTTCGTGATTAATTAGGATCTAAGGAAAAATCAAAATTAACAGAGCTTGTTGTTAATCAACGACCAATAATTGCTAAAAGATAGAAGAATAAAAAATCAATGAATTATGCTTAATTGAGGTGTAGGCCAAGATTGAACCAAAGAACCGAATCCCTACCGAATTCTCCATTTTATCATTTTTTGCACGTTTTCTTTAATTTGTTTTCATTAGGTTTATTTTATTTTATTTTCTTATTAAATCCAAAACTCCCTATTACCTAAACATCAATTAATTTCATTTCGTAGGCTAACCAAACACTCGTTGTGGGATTGACCTAGACTCACCACTGCTACAGTAGTAGTCTAGTTATTTTATTTTAACTAGCGTTACGACGCTTCGATCATTAACTCACAGTACGCTCCAGATTAGCATTTACCTTCATAATCCAGAAATGTCTACACGGTGATGATCAATCTTGTATATCTATGTCCAAATAATACACATGTATTTCACACATTACTAATCTGATCAATCACATAAATATAAATTATATATATATGTATATGTGTTATGTACAATGCATGCTCAAATGACTATT
Organism: Erythroxylum echinodendron; assembly: GCA_027575705.1. Classification (NCBI taxonomy): domain Eukaryota; kingdom Viridiplantae; phylum Streptophyta; class Magnoliopsida; order Malpighiales; family Erythroxylaceae; genus Erythroxylum; species Erythroxylum echinodendron. The sequence goes on along the minus strand of JANZXR010000004.1, from coordinate 29,862,401 downwards.
TCCGAGTATGCATCCTTAATTCATAAGTCTTAATCATTCTATCATTGTCACTTCGATATAACAAGTTTACTCTGAGGTTAATACCTCAAGTATACTTGTTTACTCTAATTTCATAAATTAATCATTCATCAATATTATTCTAACATCATTTTATCACATAATATCCAAATTCTCTTTTGATCTTACTCTATATAACTTGCTTATTTCCTTTGAATTATATTAGCATTTCTAAGAACACTCTTATTCCTTTATCATCTCTAAATCTCCAAATTCCAAACACTTGACATCAACAATCCATTCACTATGTTCTATTCTCAATTACAACCTAACATATCCAACACTTTATTAACTTATTCCACATCAAACTAGGTTCATTTAAGCCTCAATCAAGTCTAAATGCACTATAAGACATTATCTTATCATTAATTGGTTCAAACATCACATAAAAGATAACATTTCACTCTCATTGCCTTTCCTACGATTGTGGGATGGGTGATTCGTGAAATTCCCAGTCACTTCCTTCATGTTTTACCCAGATTTTAACTCTTTCTTACCTACTCAAAACATCTTGTACATAGTTCATCATTTAGACTTCATTTTCTCATCATTTTCACCTCAATTCCAACTCAAAATCATATATACTAAAACTCATAAACTATTATTGATTACTTATACAAAAAACAGAAAGCAAATCCATACATATCTTCAACAACGTTTCAGCACACTTTATTAACATTAACACCATCAATCTATCTCTAAACTATCACCATAAATGTTTATATTAAATCAAGACATGAAGAACAAGAACTTACTTACTTGTTTAGCTCCAAGCTCTTCAAATCATCAAATAAACCCGGCTCCTCTAAGCTCACACAATCATCAACATTTCAATGAGGAATAGTTTGAGTCTTTTAGTAATAAGAAGAAGATAACAAGATATTTGAGTAGCAAAGCGCAAGATTGTAGCAAACATTAACATTGAGAGGATTGCGTGAGAGTTTTATGAATAGAGAGAAGAAAAAAGACGATGAAAGACAAATGAAAGATAAAGATGGTTGTCTTTCAATGAGAATATCATAGGTTGAGGTGTGTGGCAAGGTGGTGACACTTGTCCCTTGCCACATGCCTTCTCCCTATGGTTCCAATTGTCACACTATAATTAGTTCACTTGTCACTCTATATTTTAGCCATTTATCATAAATCTCCAAGTCATTTGCTATCTAATTTTCTATGTCACTTGTCAATAAATCCTAATACCACTTGTCAATTATTTCTATTGTCATGTATCACTTATTTCTATTGCCATTATCAATTTGTATTGCCACTTGGCATTTTTTTAGTCCAAAAATACACATAAATTCATCAAACTCACAATTGTAATAATTAATTCCAATTAATTAATTATAAATCATCAATTCTTGTCATTGGTAAACCAAAGTACAAGACATTGGAAATACACATTCATATCTCATTCATTATGCTTAGTCATTAATCACATTTATCTTTGTTTCATACCCTAGAATATGTCAATTGAGTGCAATTTATTTATTTCACAATTAATGTATATATGCTAGTATTATGCATAAGCATGTAATGCATTTCCTAATTTCTCAATAATATCTCTTATGCAGTTATCTAGGGTTCTAACCCTTAGTATGGGAAAACGGGATACTACAATTCTCTCTCGTAAAACATTGTAAAAGACTTGCTGCCAAAATCATATTCTCTACTTAAGTATTTTTATTAAAAAATATTACCCATAACCTAATACAAGTACACATATCATTTGGTAGTAATATAGTAGCAAGTAAGGTATATGTGTTGGATCACCTATGACCCGAGTATTCAAAATATGCAGCCGAATGGACCATAGGACTTTGTGTCTTATGCCTTGATTAGTCAAACCTACATAACAAGGAGTATAATCGAAATTTCACAACATGTACAGAATTACCTCTTGATGCAGATTGGTATTTGTTTTTCATATTTGTAAACACTGCAGCACGTGAATGTCCTCTATCGGTATCCACACGAGGATAAACGATCTAGGTAGTGGCTAATGTGTGCTAGCACGTTCTTAAAACACTTTTAGAACGTCGCACAATTTTTCTCTCGAAAAGGATCGAATGGCTAGGTCTAGGTGGCTAGGGTTTTCGTCTGTCTTCTAAAGAGACATAAGTTCTCTATTTATAGAGAAACTCTAATCCCTATTCCTATTAGGAATAAGAATATCATAATCCTAAATCCCTTAGGATTATGGAAGCCCATTAAGTTTCTGCCCATATTATATCTCATATAATAAAAGCCCGACAACTCAATTCAATCTAACCTAATAAATAAATTCACATATATTTATTTAGTGCCTAATAAATTAGGCCCAAAAGAATAAGCCCAAATCACATCACTCTTTACGTGCAACCCTGTAGGCTCATTTGATGTTGGCAATGAGTTTGATCACACTTCAAGGCCCATAAGTCATAAGCAGCCTCTAGCAAGATATTATGACTACCCAAATCAAATGAGGATCGATAATTCGATTTAACCTGTAACTATGGTTACAAACTCAGTCCCTTTGTAACACGATATCAAGATTAATCACAAGGCATGGTACATGTCAACCTTTGATTAATCATAGTTTTTTGATTCCCAAGTTGACTGACTATAATAAATGACATTGATGATTCCTTATCAATTTATTTGAGCACGGCCATGCATTTCTTCATACATACTTGTCAAGAGGCCCAAATGATATCTCTCTCATTTAAGAGAGGTACAAATCCCATCTATGTCAGTCACATCCCTCTGCATGATTCATTTAATGTCCAACATAAGACTACTTATTATCCGGTTAAAAATAACTTAGTCTAATGTCAAAATACTGAATTCTTCATGTAGGGAACCGTGATAACTTCAGGTCAAAGGACTAAAGTCAAACCATATTGAGAATCACTAATGACATGAAACCATGTAATGTCTCTCTGTGGGTCGGTCCAATATATGTTCTCTAACATATATCTATGTATCTGATTTGATAATTCATATCCATTTTCAGTAAAATTTGATCATCAATCAGAACACATACTAGCCTTAATTCATTATTGTTCCACCAATAATGATCAACTAGAGAAAATTTAGAATAGTACTATAATGCTTATCGTTTTACTATCAAGTCACATACTTGATGACATAAGCCTAATACTATTCATGGAATGTAAATCACATTACATAAACAATATACATGCATATATAAAAGAATACCTCATAATATATTATTAATAAATCAGAATATCAATATAAAAGTCACATATGACCATTGGTATAGGGCACACTACTAACAATATGGAAGTGCTTGAAAACTAATAAAATTTCTTGCTATTACTTGACTAAATAATTAAAGAGAGTGATTGTTAATCGAGATTAAAAATAAAACAAAACTACATAAAAATAAACTAAACCAATATGAATAAATTAGATCAATTAATTAAGATATGAAAATAAGATTAGACAAACAGCTAGATAAGAATCTTTTAATCTCATCTTTATATTCATGATTCAATGTATTAAAAAGGTTTTATAATTTATACTGACAAAATTTACTAACTTATGAAATTGCTCTCTCTAAAATTACAATCACTTACATTCAAATTGATTAACTATTATTCAATTAAAACCTCTAGGAACATATTAAGTTTTACAAAAATTACTAAAAGGTTTAACCCCAATACCAAAGAATTTATAGAAATCTATCTCTAGTACCCCATTCAACTCCTAGTATCTAAGCCTTATTCCACTCACAAGCAGGTTTAAGATCTAATTTGAGCACTAACTTTAATTAAATTACCATTACACTCCATGATCTTTTTTTAAGTCAGTTTTTGATTGTATGAAGTTGAGAGAAAATTAGAAGGTTGAAATTTTGAATGGATCCCCTTTTTTTAATCCTATGTCTCCTATTTTTTCTCTATCTTAGGGGGTGCAGTAGGAAAAGTTGCATAATTATTTCCATACATATTAAGACCTTATATTACATATATGGGAGACAGGATGATAAGAATGTGACAAAGAGAAATACATGTTACAGAGATAAAACAGACAATGTGCTAGAGAACCACTTGAGATATTAGAATGAGAATAAAATATGAACCTTATACTTTTGGTATATTCAAAAGTATCTAACCTTTTGAGATTTTTTTTAATTTAGTGCCAAACTTTTTATAATCTTCAATTTGGTGACTAACCTTTTAAAACTTGTGCAAATCAAGTTAAAAGGTTATTTTACTGACGTAGCGTGTCTACTAAATACCAAAGGTTAGTCATTAAATTGAAAATTTTAGAAAGTTTGACACTAAATCAAAAATTCTTAAAAGATTAAACACTTTTGAATACATTATTTTTGTACTCTTTTGATAATGTAAAAGGTAAGACATGGGGTTCACTGATTTTGAGAGAAGAACTTGTCAATGAGTATCACCTGTCTTTGTCTACAAACTCCATTGTTCATTATCTTTTTCAACTTTTATGTTACTTAACGACCTCAACTCTTGATCATTCTATTAACACAGTGAGAGAGGCATTTGTGAGCTTGATGTTATAGCTAATACCGAATGAAGTGGTTATAGCTTTTATGGTTACATCAAAATGTGCTTTGCTTTTTAATTATAGAACATGCAAAACTGATAAATAAAATAAAATGATAAACAATTGGAAAAAAACAAAATGGATGAGTAAAAGGAATGGACCATGAAAATTCAATTTGTTATGTGTGTATATTTCTTAAGTAATTCTATGGCTTAGGAATGTCAATAAGCCTGAACTAAAAACAAGTGCAAATGCCCAATTACTATAAAGTTTGCTTGTTTTCCATTTATCATCTAGTACATAACGAAAGTCATTCCTCAAAGGTTATCAAACCTCTTCACTTTCCAATTAGGGTCACTAAATAATAAAGATACTATGAAGCAGTATACATTATTATGAATTTAATTATCTCATCGTTATTAAAGGAAGGTCATATATTTCAACTCTAAAATATAAATTAAACGATTTTGAAGTCAATTTTTTTTATCTTGGCCGTGGAGAAAGATGATGGCATTTTGGAAATTGTACAGTGATAAAACAATTAGCCAAATATGATTAAATCAGGGGCGGAGCTCCCCTACGGCAGGCCCGGCTTCCGCTGCCCAGCCAAGCAGAAATAGAGCAGAATACTTATTTAAAGCTTATGGATCAGTTTTCTCATGTCAATTAGTCAAGGAGAAAGATAAAGATGGAGAGTTAAGTAAATTATTTATTTATTTATTTTCATTTATGTACATGATTAATTATTTGTCTTTATTCTAAAAGTGCCTTAATTTTTGTTTGTTTGTTTAATTCTTTTTATCTTGATGATGGGTATAAACATATATTTTTATTCTTATTATTATTAAGAACAAAATTAATAATAATAAAGAATTTAATAATATTATTTAATATACTTAATAAAAATTAAATAATAATAAGAATAATAGTAAGTAGAAAATTTATAATTATCTAAATTAATAAGAATAATTAAAGAAACATGATAATAACTAATAATAATATATTTTATAATAATAATAAGGAATATAAAATTAACAATAATAATAATAATTCTAAAAATAATTTATAAAATAACAAATTATAAGGAATTTAATAATAGTAATAGTAATAATAATAATAATAATAATAATAATAATAATAATAATAATAATAATTGATTGGGAATTTTAACCCTTATAGAGGTAAATTTTATTTTTGAGGTCTCGTGGAAGTTGTAGGTCTAAAAGTTCTCTTCAAAACGGTCTTTGAATGACCTTAGTCTGATATTTGTAATGAAAGTTATGCCCTTTTTACCAAAACAGGTTGGAGAAAAGATAAAAGAGGAAAGAAGAAAGTCGCGATCGCGACTTTGAGGAAATTAGAGGAAGGTCGCGATCGCGACTTTTGGGAAATTTTATAAAAGTTGCGATCGCGATTTTTCTCTATCGCGACTTTTGGAAATTTCACGAAAGTCGCTATCGCGACAAGTTGCGATCGCGACTTTTCTATAATTTCCCCAAAGTCGCGATTGCGACTTTCCTCTTTTTTCTTTTCTCTTTTCTCCACCTGTTTTGGTAAAAAGGGAATGACTTTCACTACAAATATCAGATTAAGGTCATTCAAAGACCGTTTTGAAGAGGACTTCTAGACCTACAACTTCCATGAAGATCTCAAAAACAAATTTTACCTCTATAAGGGTTAAAATTCCCAATAAATTATTATTATTGTTATTATTATTATTATTATTATTATTATTATTATTATTATTATTATTATTATTATTATTATTATTATTAAATTCCTTATGTTGAATTAATGTTGAATTTGCCGGCCAGTCCATCGCTGTCCAATCAGCCCTGGCTCTAGAAAATTTCTGGCTCTGCCACTGGATTAAATGGACTTATAAACTCAGCAGTCAGAAAGAAGAGGATCAAGCAGTGTTTTAAGACGACATCTAGTTATATGATTTATACAATTTAGAAAGAGAGAAATCAAAACTTTCGTGCTAGCTCTTTCACCTGCGATGTAGAATAATTAGAGATTCACAATAGAATATAGTCTAATTCATAGCTGAAACATACGCTAGCAATCTGATGTCAATTTTCAACTTGGGGTTTTCTAGATTAGCTTATAACTTCATGCTCATATCCAAGCATGAACAGGTTCTAAAGTAATTCCTACGGGCCTCGGGATTTCATTCTTTTTATTCTAGTACTGATTTATTTACTAGTAGAACTCATATTTTCATTTTGAAAGGAATTAATACTAGAAGGAAAGCCCGCTATATTAAAAATGTTTAAGAAAAAAAGCATATTTCAAAATATGGTGCAATTACATACGATTTTTCAGTTATAGATAGTATAAGCCATTTGAGCTAAGTATGTTATGACATTTCCTGTTCTTCTCGTTTGGGTCCATGATTTAGTTGTGCAGTTTAAAGTTTTACAAAAATCAGAATGCGGTTTTCCTTCGTGAATATTGAATATCTATTACAACAGATAAGGTTATTGGCGACGAAATCAAACGTAGCTAAATATTAATTTTTTGTCGCAAATTAAATAATCGTCACCCTAATGGCCACTGAATCCTGATAGCAAAACAATATCTGCGACGTTTTCGTGAAATCGTCACAAAAAGATTTTGGATACACAATAATTTCATCGGTAAAATATATAACCAACTAAAGCAAGGAACGTTGTACATAGGATTTTGCAACGTATTTGTTCGTAGATAAAAGTTTTTACCTCATGCATGTCGATATCAATGATATTGAGCTTCATCTATGAAAAACACGTATAAGTTAAGTTACTATTTTGGTTAAATAAAATTGCAATACATATAATCAAATAAAATGAAACATTACCAAAACTTTGTCAAAAGCATTTTGGAGCAAGTTGTCTTCCTTTAACTACCTGACATACTGAAAGCAAAACAATCCATTCCTCACAACAATGCCCAACTCACTGGACAATTTTGTGGATTGGATCTTATCCAGAGGGCGAAGTTGCATGGGGTTAATGGCTACAAATAACTTGCGATTCATTGCAACAGTTATCCGTTGTAACTCAGCTCTTTTTGTCTTACCTATACCTCATTTTCTAATGTCAGTATTGGAACCTAAAAATAAAAAAATCATAATAGGAAAAACACACTAAACATGTAATGAGTAATTTTAGGATTCATGTAAATATGTTTGGTTAACAATAACAGACTTAAAGATCCTCATGAGAAAATGTTGGTAAAGGTTGTTGCTGACTGTCTTCATTCGAGGATGCAATTGTTGGTTATTGAGTAGGAGGAACTTCTTCAGTAGTTACCACCCTCTTTCCCTTGTTTCTACTAGGTGTCATTATATTGAACCTGTGTAAAATAAAATATGAAAATATCATATAATCTTAACTCAAACATCAATTTTTCACATGAATATAAGGAGATCAGTAGTCAAATACTAAACATTCAGCATAACATTCTACAAAAACATAAGTGAAATATTAAAAATATGCATCTAGTCATCGTAAATTAACATAAGTAAAACATAAACAATATAAGACAACTATAAACATAACATTTCAAACAATACAATTAATTTATTTACATTCAATCATCATGATCAAGATTTTGAAAATCATCATCATTAAGTACATTATTGTTGGATTCTTCATCACTAATATATTCGAGCAAAGTATCATCATTGTCATTTAAGTTATCCTGATTATAGTCTTCTTCTATTTGTAAGATAAGATGGGCTTGGACTTCATCTAGTTGAACTATGTTGGACTCGACATCTCTCTTATGGAATGATGATATATCTGCATCTTCTACTGGAATGCCTTCACTATTGAACTCTAATTCAATATCTTGATAGACTTTATCTACATCCTCATCTAATTGACCAATGTTCCTTTCACAAAAATCAAAGACATTCCTTTGTTGAAACTTTTGAACAACTTTCCAACTGCTACCTAATATAGTATCGTTGACGTAGAAAACTTGTTTGACTTGACTTGCAAGGATAAAAGGATCATTATCATACCATGTCTTACTAACATTTATGCTAGCAATATGCACGTTCACTCTCATGTCAATTAGATCAAACAATTTGCATTTAAGTAGAACAATCTTCTTGTCCTTGATGTAGTGCAACTCCATTATTTTAGAGATGACACCATAAAAGTCAATGATTTTGTCATCATGACATCCTCCAATGACAACCCCACTATTTTGACTTCTAACTCCACTATCTCGATCTTGTATGTGAAATCTTACCCTATTAACAATACAACATGTGTATTTCTTCCGACAAATATGAGACCTATATGCCAAATTATATAATATTGTTGTCGCTTCTTGCACGTTGCGATTATGTAACCGTATCATCTGTGCAACAAATCGAAAATAAATATGAGGATGAGACATATTCTTATATTTTCATAATATATAATCAATATGAAACTTAATCGATTTCTAAACTATGATACAAACTTCTGCCTATGTCTTTCTTCGACATTAATAATCCCTTTGCTGCAAATTGTGTCTTTGTGCTCTCTATTTAAAAAAGACAACGACAGTAAGATCTCAGAGTGAATGAAGAAAATTGTAATATGATTGTTTAAATGAAAAGGAATATACGTACTCCATGTATGTATCGACTTTCTCGCAATTTTTCAAAATATATCAATGGACTATTTCGAATTCGTCTTTAGTTAACTCCACATATTTATCAATACCAAGTGGCCTAATTTTTTGGGAGAAAATAGACAACCTGCCATCTTCATGAAAATCAAAGTTACGTTCTAGTCTATTAAATCTTGTCTCCACATCAGTTAAGTATATTGAACAAAATCAAGCATTTATTTTCTATATAAGCTTCTGCAATAGACCCCTCTGGTCGAGCTCTATTATATACATAATGCTTAAGAGAGCATAAAAACCCGAATATACACAGTCATAGACTTAGGAATTGTTACAAACAAATAATATAGAAAAACTTGTTGAATTTAATATGAATTACCTTTTAATTGGAAACATCCATTAAAATTGAACCAGTCCATAACGTTTTGCTTCATATGGTAAGTGAATTGCTAAATGAATTATAACATTAAAATACGATGGGAGGAATAATAGTTCAAGCTTACATAAAATCAATGTTATGTCTTTTTCCATTTTATCAAGCTCTTCAACTTTAAGTGTCTTGCAACATAATTGCTTAAAAAACTCTCTCAATTGACCCAAAGCAACGGAGATATCCTTCGACAAACACCCACGTATTCCCACAAGAAGTAATTGTTACAAAAGTACATGACAATCATGACTTTCCAACCCTGACACTTTTCCCTCTTTAACATTCACATAATGGCCTATATTGGATGCATACCTATCAGAAAATTTGAATGGTTGGAGGAACTGACAGAATTATTATTTCTCACTTTTTGACATATTGTAACAAGCAGGGGGAATAACGGATAAGCCATCCTTTCTTCTTTTCAAATGCAAATCCTTTCTAATATTCATGTCTTCCAAGTCTAGTCTAGCCTTAATTGTGTCTTTGGATTTCCCATCAATTCCTATGATAGTCCCTAAAATGGACTCATAAATGTTTTTCTCAATATACATTACATCAAGATTGTGCCTCAATAGTAATTCCTTCCAATATGGCAAGTTGAAAAATATGTTTTTTTTGTCCAATTCAGTTCGAGATCATTTCTATTATGCTTTCTATTGCTTAGGTGTTTTTCAGGTGTAAGTCACCCAAATGATACAGCCGATAAACAATATCATCACTGGACAACTGCATTAGAGATTCACCCAACTCTACTGTGCCATTAAACTATTTACGTCTTCGCCATCTATGCCCTTATTCCAAATAACGACGATGACCCGTATAACATATTTCACTTCGTTTCCTTTTTTAATATGTTTGATTATTACATACAAGATAAGCCATATATCCTTTAGTGCTCTACCTAGACAAGTTCCCAAAAGCTGATAAATCATTTATAATCCACAAAACAGCAACATGCATTATAAATTTTTTGCCTTCAACAACATCAAAAGTTTGTAATCCAAATTCCCATAGATCATTGAAGTCATCAATTAATGATTGCATGTATACATCGATGTCCTTACTAGGGGTAATAGTTCCTGAAATAAGCAAAGACAACAACATAAAAGGCTCCTTTATACACTTCCATAAAGGTAAATGGTATAGGACTATAATTATCGACCACATGCTATATGAATTACTCATATTACCAAAAGGATTAAATCCATCTGAGGCCAATCCAAGTCGAACATTACGACAATCTTGTCAAAACCATGGAAACTTTCTATCAAGCTCTTTCCATGCCATCAAGTCTGCTGGATGACGCATAATGTTATCATCAATGCGTTTCTCTTTATTCCACCTCATGTTTACAGCTGTTTTTGTTGACATAAAAAGTCTTTGTAACTATAGTTTAATAGGAAAGTATCAGAGGAATTTATTTAGTATCTTTTTCCCTCTCTAATCATCCACTTGCCACCTTGATGTACCACAAATAGGACACTCCTGAAGATCTTTACTTTCCTTCCAAAAAAGAACACAGTTATACTTACAAGCATGAATTGGAATATATCCCAAACCAAGGTCCCTTAACAGTTTCTTCGCATCATAGAATGATTTCGGCAACTTGTGTCCAATAGGTAATGCATCATTCAATAAGTCAATTAACATGTTAAAGGACTTGTTACTCTATTTATTATAAACCTTCAAATGCAATAACTTCACAACAAATGATAGTTGTGAGAAATTAGAACACCTCAGATATAATTATTCTTTAGCAACTTTCAGTAACTTCATAAAATTATCTTCTATAATACTACCAATTATGTTAGGTATTCCTATTTCGTTCATAGTCTCCATATAATTATAACAATCATCTAACATCTCGTCATAGTCTACATATAATTATAACAATCATCTAACATCTCGTCAATCCCATCATCACCATCATCATTCATATCACAATCATCAATATCATTATTGTAACTGTCATCATAACATGTGCCATTATTTCTACTACAACTTGCTTCTTTACATTCACCATGATAAGGCTATAGAGTATAGAATTTGTCTATGCCTCGGATCAGTAAGTGATTTATACCACACCTTGACTTTAGAAGTTGACATTTAAGCAATCGATGCATGGACAACGAATACCACATTCATCACCCATTTGATCTTTTACAAATAGTGTGAAACTCTTAACTCCTTCTACATACTTAAAGAAGAACATAGAATCTGCAATCAAACAAAGGATTAAGCAATATAACAATGACAAGATGGTGCGAAGATTAATTGCTTCTTAATCAATTATGAAGTTGAAGATTATTGGAGTAATCTAGATATTATTTATAAAATATCTAAATAAAGATAAACATTTTTTGGAATAAAAGTAAATATTATAACGTATGGTACCTATAAAAATTTGATAAATATGGATATAATTAGTTTAACGCACCTATAAATACTCATCAATCATTTTGTATAAGTACCCTTATGACAACTTTATTTTGGAAGTTTTCAGGATTATAAATAAAGTAGCAAAAGTCTTAATTGTTTGCTCCAGTCTTTGCTCAAAGGGTGTAATATTCGATTAGCTCTCAAATTGGGAAGGGGCATCAGGTTTAATTTTTCAGACGCTAGGACGATGTCATTTGTCGTTAAACAAACGATGTCGTCTCACCTTAAATTTTTTTTGCCGTTGCAACATTTGGTAATGATATCACAATTTGTCGTCAAATTCCCAACATTTACCTATCATATTCAATAACAATCGCCAATACGTTTGGAAAAGGTGACATACCACCATGATACAAGGAAAATGACATTGTTTAATTTTTCTAATCTAGTACATTTGGCGATGAATCTACATTTCTTCACTAAATGTTAAACGTTTGCTATGAAAATAAAATACCATAAAAAATTGTACAACATTTTACTACCAAATTGATAAATCATTGCTAATACTAAACCTTTTACTTTTTTCTGATGGTCAAAACTTTCGTTGCCTATCACTCCAATTTCGCTACCAATTATACACAACGTTGCCAAAACGCAAACATTTTCCTTACATTCTTAATTTTCTTATTTGATTAACATATATGAGTCATTTCTATTACCAATAATAAAATGAAAATTTTGTGTTTTACACTTACATATAGAATTGTTCTTGATATACTTAATTTTTTAGAATTACTATTCTATATTTTTAATTTGCTGGATAAACAAAATAAAATGAGAGAAATTTTAAAAATTTGTATCTTCTTTTTGTTAGTAGTTGAATAAATAGGGATTGCAAACCACATTTCATTTAAACCAAATTTATCACTAATATGACAACATATACCCTTTAGCGCGTAATCTACCATTAACCTTATTATTTGTACAAAAAGGTACATTTAATTTAAATACCCAAGGGTTTTTGCAACGAAGTAATTTTAGTCGTAGAAGACTATTTTCGCGACTAATTACCATACTTAGTCGCAAATGGTGGACAATTTGCTACCAAATTTTTACATTGTCGCCCAAAACGGAAGCAATCGCTTTACTTTTTTAATTTTCTTAATTGATTAATATATATGAGATATTCCTAATGCATCATACAAAATGTTAAATTAATCTTCTCACTTTTATATGCAATTGTTCTTTATTTGCTTAATTTTTGGGAATGACTAATCTAAGCTTACATAATTTGTTATAAATAGTTATCTAATTATATTAACATGTCTTGTTAAATCATTATAATTTAGTTTTTCTAAATTACAATAATTAAAATGTATAATTTTTTGAAATACATTTTTTGAAATTATAATAATCAAAATCTATAATTTTCTTAAAATTTTAAATACAATTAATTTGAACGGTCAACAAATTAATTTGCAAATAGTTTTCAATTAAATAATTTAATCTTTAATTCAAATTTTGTTTTATTTAGAATATGAAAATAATTCGCAGGCTTTGGTGTCGAATCATGCATTAGTCGCTACATCTGACATTAGTAAACCAAATACAATAGATCGTAGCAAATTAATTAATACTATTTTCAGACAACTACAGTAAACAATAAACGACACCGTTTACCTAAACAAGAAAAACGACATCGTTTTGTATTAAGTTAATAAAAGGATACTATGTTCTCGTTCAAGCCGTCAACATTTCTCAAAATCCTCTCTTTTATTTGAGTTCTGTATTGTGGTCATCACCGTCGAAGAACCATTATTAACTAAATCTTATTATTCTTTTGTTCTATTTTCTTCAACGAAGTTGTGCTAAGCTTAACTTATACCTTTAGGTGTTTATTGTGAGTTCTTAATAATGCATTTAATATATGAGTTGTATTTATGGTTGTGTTTCGAACATGATTTACTGTCTGTCTTTGTTATTTGTATATGGGTTGACTTCTTCCCAACGACCTTTAACGCTTCCCTCATCAAAGCTTTATAACTATTTGATAAAAAGTCTTCAAGAGTATTTTACTTTAATTCATTTCTATTAATAATAATATAGCCCAATATAGATAATACTATATTTCTATACATCAAGAACATAGTCATGTCTATTCTACTTTAAATTCCAAATTTTGCATGTGATACAAACTACACAATAGATTTCTGAAATTTTAGTAAGGATAACTTTTATATCATTAGGCACATTAAAGATGTATAAGTGCTAAACTGGACTACTTTCACTTATCATCGAAATTGAAGTTGAGCAAATCATCATTTTATTCTAAAACGACATTTGCAGAATATACCTCTTAATATTATTAATCAAGGAATGTCAACATCATGACTAGTTCCAGATGGCTCTAATTAATTTTGTTTGAAGGAATGTAGCAAAATTGTCCCTACTAAAAAAATAAACAATGCAGAAAAATCTCCATTTCATACAATAATCATCGTTTGCCTTCTATGGCCTATCTTCTGCTTCAAGGTGTGTAGTATCATTCGAACAACGTTACTTTTCTTATTATGTACATCTCATTTCCTTTTAAGAAGCTATTATATATATTCACATTTGATGGTATATACTACACGTTGTTTTAAGCTTCCTTGAATCTCGAAGATGACATGTATGCCTATGGAGGCGAGAGCGATGTCACAATGGTCCGTAAAGGATTAAACAAATCGGTTGCTTTGGAAAATTAATCAATTCCATAGACTTCGTCTGGTCATTCACGTATGCATTTCACTCTAATTTTGGTTTGTTTAACGGTTTACTAATATGATAATATCTAAGTTTTATACTGATTATGTTTTAGGTAAATTGCTTAATACTGGCAGTTCATCTGGAGAATTTGTCTTCCATACTAAATCTAGCGACTAATTTACTGTATCCTCTACAAGTTTAGCTATAGCGGAAATGCTGTTGCAAGAGGGTGTGAAAAACCCTACACTTAAGGGAAGAACTATTACTGTTTCAATTGGTGCCTTCGAACACGTAAGGACCCTTCTCAGGAATCTAAACATTAGAGACTCATTTACCTTTACCTACTCTCATATCACTTGGAATCTAAAAAAATAATTAGATCATTATCATTTTTCGATGCAATCAAGTGGACTCAGCTTTAAAGTTGAATTATTGTGGTATCTATAAGAATTTGTCAAACAGTCTCTCTACTAGTTAGGGGTCAAGCTGTGTACTAATGAATGTAGACTATTGTTGTTCTTGTTCTATGACTGTATGAATTATTAAACTTCTAATTTAAAGCTCGTACTACTACATATATCATATTATTAAATTGATACAATTATTTAAATTTTGTATAACTATTATTTGCAATGTTAGTAAATATTAATAATTAATTAATTCATTTGTTTCACACTTAAAATTATGTTGTGTGTGCTTTTTTAACAATACGTTGTGAACATTCAAAACAAATCTCCAATAAAATATATCTTAACTATGATAGATTATAAAAATATTAGTTTAATAATTTTGGTAAATGTCAACTCTTTAGTGACGATTTAGGCAAATGGTCACTGAATGTGTAATATTTGATGATGATTTTTAAAATTCGTCACCGAATGTTGATGTTTTGGTCACGATTTTATATATCGTCACCAAACGATCACTTTTAGCGACAATACCAAAACGTAGCAAAAACTCAAACATCTTTTTACTGACGATTTTGTATAATCATCGTCAATTGTGAATACTTTAGTGACGGTTTCAGGCATTGGTCACCAAATGTTTCACAAATTATGGTGACGATTTTAGCGACGAATTTCTAAAATCGTCACCCATTGTGGATCATTTTGTGACGATTTTTGTTAATCATTACTAAATGTTCAACAATTGGCTACGATTTTTGTTATTCGTCACTAAATATTGTACCTTTTATGATGCTTTTTTACTTAGTCGCTAAAGGCTTAGTTTTAATGACGATTTGTAAAATCGTCACAATATGGTAACTTTTGTCGACGATTTTGCTAACATCGCAAAAAAAACGTAGCTAAATATCTACTTTGTTGTAGTGATCATTTGTTCTGATTCGAGAGAATGAAACTTTTAATTCTTTCATTAACAAAATGAAAATCACGATTTTTTAGAAATTATGAATCACTAATCCGACATAATTTGACTATTTCACTTCTAAACAGTATGTCAATTAATCATATGCCAACAATATATCAGAAATATGAAATTTTTGTTCCAATAAATTGTTAATAAGGAGAAAGGATTCTTAAAACAAAGAAAACAAATAGTCACCTACAACTAGGATGAAGAAAAAAAGTTGGAAACATAATTCATTTTCCAGAATAATCATCATAATTTTGCCAATTTAGTAATTCTCGCTCCCTCTTTCAGCATATGATTGGAGTAAATCATTATCATTACACGCAGTCGGAATACTGCAACAAAGCAGAGTCCTTCAATGAATCATTATTAGCTATTAATTACTGATAATGCTTCATTGTCTTTCAAAAGTGAGGAATAACGGAATGTTAAAATTAACAAAAGCAATGATGGTGTATGAACTTTTCTCGGGAATTTTCAAATTCTTGTTTTCATTTTATAGACAAGGTCTGTGACATTTTCTCACGAAAATACAAGCCCAATAGGGAAAAAAAGTTAAGCAAGACGCAGTTATACATTAAAAAGTAATCATTTTCGTGCTTTTTTCAGACAATAAGTCGTTTTTTTCCTTTCCTTTTTGTGAAAGGATGACAATAAATCTTCTTTCATACGATAAATGTAAATTAAATGCTCTACTTTTATACGGCTAAGAATGTCGAGACATGCCACGTTTTAGAGAGTGAGGCCAAGATATTTTGTTCTCATATCGCCCACTTTCGGTTGAATTGAAGTCCCTATTTTAGACATGCAAGTTTAATGTCGAAGCAGATACCGGCACGATTCACAGCTGAGAATCTATGCAAATTGATCAGAATAAAAGTACACATCAGTACTGTACAGAAAACTGAAATTTAGAAGTGACACTCTTCCCTACTGCTATGTAAGATACTAAAACATGTGCAAGTGAAAGTCATAGTCCTCAAGCACCACTCTTTAAGATACACGATAAGGTCAACGTTATAGTCATAGTCCTTAAGCACCACTCTTAAGATACACGATAAGGTCAACGTAGTCCCAACGCAAGCTATCTAGACTTGCACCTCCAAGCTCCAGTTGCCAACATTTGAACATAACATAGTTCAACTTTCATTTAATTCACCAGGTTCCATAAGATTTGTTTAATTTATGCCTTCTAATTCACCACCAATTCCATTAAGCCACTGACTTGGGAATGCAACTCAAACGTCAACCTCCAGCATAAGGGCCAAACACACTAAGTGAAGCAATTGAACTGTCGTCGGAAAATGGCAATACGTTTCAAGACATGGCACATGAAAGGTTTGGCACTCTTGGAAATATTAAGCAAATCCTTCGTCATTATATGAAAGAGATGAAATTAACATTGTTTAGGGGTGACCAACATGTGAATAAAGCAAGACCTACATCCACTCTCAAGCATTCTTAATTCCGAAAACTCCTTCAAAGTTGAAAAGAATTGCTAAACTCCGGCAGAGACTAGCCAAAGCTAACGATAAGAAACTGCCTCCGGATGTCCCTCGTGGTCATCTAGCCGTCATTGTGGGAGAAGCTGAAAAGATGTTTATTATAACGGCAGATTACCTGAACCACCCAATTTTTAAGCAGTTGCTGACCCAGCATATGAAGAGTACGACTACAACAAAAAAGGTCCCTTGTCCTTGCCATGTGACGAGTTCCATTTCCAAGACATAACCCATTTTCTTGAAGGAGGTAAAAAAGTGAATTTCTTCCAAGGTCAAGTAGCGGAAGAAAAGCTGGGATCAAGGTTGATGAAGGACTCAACACCACTTCTTCAAGGCATTGCTAGGGGATCTACATGTTAGAAAGGAAGCTCATTGCTTGTTTGTTTCCCTATAATTGGAACCGTAGAGCTCCGTCCATTTACTCCACTCAACCCAAGCTTAAATTTAATTTTTTAATGTTATGCACCAAGAATTCAACCTTGCAACAGCTGGAGTGGAGCAGGTGTCTGCCGATTTTATCTCTGTCTCTCAAGGGCCAGCTTCAAAATGGAGAGAAAGGGAAGGGGATCTGTTCTCCTTCTACACTAGAAGAGTAGAAAACGTAATTGATCAAATATTTAGAAGACCCAAATCATGAAGAAGAAATGATTAAAAGTGTATTACACACATAAGACCAATAAAATAGAAGCCAGCAACCTGCTAAGTAACTGAGAACAAACAATATCTGTCATTTATTGCACAATCATCATTGTGAAGTACGTAGCTATTGTCTGTTAAGAAAACATAGACGAGCTCTGTAGCTCTTTCTCATGATCGTCAACATCAATTTGTCATTTTATTATTGAAAGTTACTCTTTGCATCATCAATCAGAAACTATCACATGCATTAACCACAACGGAAAGGAAAAGTTTTTTCCTCCACCACCATGTCCACTGGCATGCAGAAAATGAAATCATCAATGTACCAAAAGATAAATCTGGTCAAGCCTAGTCTCTGCATTCTGTGATCTCGCCAATCATGGGCCAAAATATGTTTCTCATTCACTTGTTCTGGCAAATTTGTGCAGAAAATGCTAATGGATATATGAACCACATTCCATGAGTATGATCTTATATATGCAATAGAAAATCATTACTTAGAAGGTTTGCAGTAACAGAGGGGATGAGAAAATAAAACAAGATAATGGTATCAAAAGACAAGAAGCAGCGTAAAGTTGCAGTAAAGTGGAAACTTTAATGTGAAAAACAAACAAAATTTAAAAGACAAAAAGATAGTAGTTCTTCATGTAGAAGTAATAATTTCATAATGCATATTCTCCCATCTTAAATGGATCCTGGCCAAATATTGTTCTGGTAACAGAGAAGACATGTTCATGGCATCTTGTTGCCTGAAAGGGTGTCTTAGTTGTTTGGCGAAATCAACCAAGTATCAAATGATAGACAAAATCAGACACATGCTTTTTTAGAAAAGTGTACCAAAAGGCTGCCAGTATCACTTACATAAAATAGTTTGAGCAGCCATAGACATGTCATGGTCCTGCCTTTTATGCGATTGAAGGCCTCAATGTGCCACAAATTACCTTTTTTGTGGGTAACTCTGTTGGATGAAGCTGAAAACTTGCATGCCCATGATCATGTTCAATGTGTAACGGCATTCATTTACTTTCTCACCAAGTATGTCCTGTAAACATGGAAATTTAGCAGGTTCCAAACATTGGTGATGATACCACTTGACAGAGCATCATAAGCTTGTTTTGCAGCCATCTGACGTTCTTCAAGAACTTTTACATCACTAAGGAGTTCCATTAAGGCATTTGTAAGGTCATATTCACCAGAGACCTGCGTGATTGATAATTAGGAGTTCAAATTACCGAAAAATAAAAATAAAAATAAAAAGAGTGCAAAACACAAATTTGTGATCAAGATAGTCTTTTCCTAGAAAAAAAAATTAATTAAAAGTGACCATTGTTATATGACAATACAGCAAGTTTGCATCTTAAACCACATGACCTGGCATGTGTATTTAGCAATAGCTTAATGTTCTGCCACTTTAACAGAAAATGCAACCTTGAATGTGTATAGTTTCAACAAATAGCAGATCTCCAATCCCATGAATTAATTACAAATATGAGCATGTGCTCTCTTGTAGCGGATTATGACAAAGTAAGTTGAATATTAAGTGTGCTGTTTTCTGCATTCAACTAAATGAAGTTTGACCTCGCAAAAAGTTGCAAACTTTCTCGATTCTTGAAGTATATTAGTTTATTTGTATGGCACTTTGAACCAATTTCTGAGATGAATTTGAATCAAAAGGCTATGCTTCAATCAGGAAATTTCCAACAAGCAAAAGAAAAAAATTTTCAAACCTGCATAACTGATAAAGGTTTTAATCGCTGCATTTCCTGTACCATGTGTGAGAAATGCCCAATGTGACAACCTGAATGCAGTAAATCTTGAAAGATTATAACTATATAATATACTAAATTCAGATGAAGCATTTAGGGCCTAGGATGGAAGCATTCACCTGTAAGAACAGCACATCCAGCAGCTGCAGCTTCTGATATGTTATGGCCTGCTAAATGGGGGAAGAATGAACCCCCAATTACAGCTATTGGTGTTAATCTGTACATGTGTTTCAACTCACCTACAAGATAGTTTTTGAGTGGGAACACTAAAATTTAGGGATCAATGAAAACAAATTCATCAAGGGACAGCATGCTTAAAGTGATAAACAAGAGAAAACATATAGCTCATATTCAGACAACCTTATCATTTAATTTGGCTTGAAGTTAGGTCTCAACTAAGACTAACGAATGTTGCTTTTATTCCCCGTGTCATTCTAACCATAATCACACAACTAAAGCAATGACCTCTTTTCATTACCATGAAACGTCAAGTAAGCAAAAAGTAGATACCACAGCAGATCACTTGTTTAAGGCCAATTATGACATAACTCCTCAAGATACAAGCCATATCTAAATATGATTTTCTGGAACATGGACAAAAGGGAAGGGTGAATTTACATGGCGTACCTAATGTGTCAACTACATACACATTTATTCCTGGTTTAATTCTTTGATGTTGAGACCTCAAAGCTACATGTTGCCCTCCTTTCTGCAATTCCTGCACTCCTTAAACTATGTTTGATAATAACATCACAACATATGTTCAAACCTACTTTTTAACAAGTTAACTGAAGATGGATTAGAAAATAACCAAGCATTTTTGACAATAAGATGTTAAGATAAACTTTTGTTTGTAATTACCACAAAATGTACCCAGTATCATCAAAATCTTCAAGACATAGATATTGTCGTTTCTAGCAAATTTGTCACGAAATGTCTGAGGCTGCCAACAACAATCTCTTCTGTAAAAAACTTTTACCATTTTGCACTGTATGTTAGTGACATATTTACTGTATTTATAATTTTGTTATCATCTACAGAGCCACACAATCTACTTGACATTTATTGAATCGCATATATCTTACTACCAATCTAGAAAGACTAGTGTGACACGCTCAGTCGGCAAGCAGTGTTCAATGCATGAAAGCTTAAAAACCATGGACTAGCCTACTTTGGGCAAAACAATATTGATAGAAAGATAATCTTCACTTGGATAGACATGTTTCCTTTAACTATTAGTATGAACTGAAAAATCAAATGATCTAAGAGAGGGTTAGAATGATTGATATACAAACATACAGTCAATTAATGCTCAAATTAGCACTACCATGCCCCTGCCGCCCATGCATACACACTTGCTCAGAGAAACAGAGAAAAGTTAGCTATTTTGGTTAATATGAACTACTTGGCACTGTGAACAAGATTCATACCTGAGCAATCTCTAGTCCATGTTTTGGGTAACGAGGCACCACAATAGTGATCAAATCAGGGTACTTCTGCATGACCACTTTATGCACCCGTAGCACAACTGAAAAATGGAAGTTAGCAATTATTCAAACAAAATCAGAAGTAAAAGAGAAGGACCATCTCTTTTATAAACTAAATTGAAAAAAAAAAAATCAAAGGCAAACAAAATGAAACTAGGAAAGTGAAATTGTACGCAACTGGCTATTTAGATAATTCTCATGCAAAACAAAAAAACCATTAATTTAACAAAGTAGAACATAATAGTATTAGGAAATAACCTTCTTCTTCACCCCTATGTATTGAAGAAGCCATCCAAACCGGCCTACAGGCAAGCTCCACTTTCAGTTCTTCTATGCTCTCTATACCTCCCTTTGAAGAGTCATAACCTACAGCTGTGTAAAACCAATGGCAAGTTCAGCAAAAGTCAGGCCACTATTACCATAGTCAGCAATTACTAAAGGAAACCCAATGAACAGTAAAGAAACACTTAAAAAGGATTTAGATGGTGGCATTAGCTTAATGAATAAGCTCCTTTTTTTTTTTTTTGACATAGAAATTTCTTCCATAAGTAAATTTCTTCCATAAGTTACTTTGTACAATGTTTATCAGCGTACCATATTTCAGATCACCAGAAAAATTGATGACAAAAGGAGGAGCCTGCAGAAGTTGGAAGCGGATGGCCTGCAAATTACTCTGTGACATACAAAAAGAATTAGCAACAAACAATCACAAGATACAAAAAAAAAAAAAAAATCAACATATCATTTAAAGGAATACATACGAGGGGTACAATCAATGAGAACTTGGACAACATCAGTGAAATCAGAGGAAGAAGTATTGGCTCTGACCACAACATAAAGGACTTCGTTGACACTCGAGCATTTAACAATGTTAGTGAAATCTGCAGAACAAAAATGGGATATGAATTTAGTGGTTTGGTGGCAATGCAAACCAATATAGAAATACACAAAGACCATAAGCAGTTAGCAACATGCTAGAAAGTAAAATATAGTCAAAGTTGGGTACATCAAAATGAGTAACCATTAGCCCATGAGCATGTTATATATAATACCATTAGTCAAGCAAATGTAGCTCACTTAAAAGAAATCCTCTACCTTGAAACATTAATTTGAAAGGCAATCATGAAGCTGAATCATTTCACATTTTAGGTAAACACATATGCATTCAAACAGATAACTTACACCCCTCTGAGAAGAACTCATGACAAGATTTGGCCATAGCTCACTCTCCATTAATATGATTGCATTAGGCTTCCAGTAGTCAAGGAAAGCATCCATAACAGCAGGAACATCAAGTGGTGAAAACTGGTTCAATTAATAAAATAAGAAAGGAACTCTTATCTTTCCACACAAATACAGGCAACAAATCTTAGCAATCTAAATTAAGAACAAAAACTGCTGGCATCCAAAATCACACAAATAAAAGACAATCGACTAATAACATCTATGTACCTGGTACAACACGCTACTTGGAAGCTGATTCTTTATAACTTCACTACATATTCATAACGAGGAGACAAAAGAAGATAAGAAGACTTTCTTAGTCCAACAACAAAAAACTAGAAACTTAACTTGAAATTAGGAATCTCACAATGCAGATAACGTTGCTGTAGTCATCAAGATGTTCAAATCAGGCCTACAATCCACACACCGCTTAATGACAGGAATCGCAGCCATTCCTTCACCTACATAAAGAAAAAAGTAATATTATTCCAAGTATAAACAGTTCCAATTCAAAAACTGATAGGAGCATAAGACTAAGTAAATGAGAACAATCAAAACCTAAGGAAACGGCATGAAACCACACAAGCTCTCCGGAGGGGCGACGGACAGATGGCCGGCCCAACCGCTCGGCCCACCGCGTTGGGTGCTCACGACCGTGAAAAAACCGCCATTTAAAGTGGATGCGGATCAGTGGCGATAAAGCTCGCGTCAGTGCCCTGTATACCCTGTAGACTACCATGCCTCTCGAAGAAGCCGCCATTTTCGGTCTCCGTTTTGCTTCGACACTCTAAGCTCTCCGACCGCAGTTTTTTGCCGATTTGTGAGACCCGACCCGGGAAAAGGTGGTTCCTCAATGACGGGCCATTTCTGTAGAATGCCCAACATTTAACCTTTTTGAATTTTGAAGCCCAGCAGGCCTGCAAATGAAATATTGCTAATGCCAATTCCTTTCATGAAAATTTGAATCAACCTGTATAAAAGTAATGTTTTTCTACTTAAAATTTATACACGGAAAAGAGGAAAGTCATATGAGAAAAATCAACCAATTGAATGATAGATTTACATAATAAAGGGGGAACTTTCACTCTAACAAAATAAAATATTCAAAATATTTGAGAAAGGTTTAGAAATACTTTACGAAGAGTTAACAAATAATTCTTTACTAATTAGGGATAAGACTGCATATTATTAGAATTTTTTAAACTACGTTTATTAGTGGGATATTGTTGTTATTATTATATTGACTTAACAAGTATAAATTGTTTTTAAAATGGTAATGACTATTTACATATATTTTCTACGATGGGGGGAAATCACTTGTAAAAGCAAAACCTTGATATTGTATATAAAATAGTTTTAAAAAATATTTTATTCAACTAAATAAAACGTCAAAAGAGTTTTAGAAAAAATCATATTAAATATATGAATTAAAAATTATAATTATTATAATTATTTATTAATGTATGAATAACATATAAGTCAAATTAAGGTTATCATTTATATTTTTGTAAAAGTGTTAAAAAAAAGGGATTGAAGACACGTAAATTATTATTTCATATCTCTTGTATCTGTATTTTCTACTAATTCCTAAATTTCAATCTCTCTCATTAAATATTTATTTTTCTGATAACTTAAGTTCTAATTATAATTATGACAACGTATTCTATATGAATAAGAGGTAAGTTAAGTTGAAATTAAAATTTTAATTATTTTCTATTAAAATAATTAAAAAAGAGAATAAACGATTTTAGATTTTTGTTTTTATTTAATATCTCTGCTATTTTCATTTTCTATTGATTCCTAAATTTCAATCTATATAATAAATATTTTTCATTATAATTAGTAAAAATTAATTATGAAATCGTATGTATATAAATCACAAGATTTTATTGGTTACCTAATTTTTAAAACAATGTAAAAACCTTAAATAAAAAAGGAGGCAACTTATTTTTAAAAGTTAAGCTCTGATACAATGGACAAGTTCTCCTTTTCTCTCTGTGCGACAACTCACAATCTCATTTTGTGTAGATACACTCATCTATTATTATCCCACGAGGGCAATCTTTTATCTAATGCTACTCTGTCCAATCTTATCTAATTCAAAAAACGTCGTTGTTTTATTTAAAGACTTATTTCTTTTGCTTTCAAAACAGCTTTCAGTGCGGGCTAATATAATAATAATAATAATAATAATAATAATAATAATAATAATAATAATAACATCAACAACAATAATAATAATAAAATTTATTTTTAAATTTATTTTAATATTTTTCTATAATTTATAAATTAATTAAACAATTTTAATAAATTAACCAATATTTAAATTTTTTACCATTTTAATTTTATGTTTTAAATAAAATTTTTAAGATAAAAAACTAAATTTTAAAAATTGATTTCATTTGTGCCATAGGTGTAACACTTATGTCACACTTCTGACAATTTTTTGATTTTTCTTTTATATTATTTTATTTTAATTTTAAATAAAATTTTAAAGATAAAAAGTTTAAATTTTAAAAATTGATTAATTTATTAAAATTGTTTAATTAATTTATAAATTATAAAAAATATTAAATTAAATTTAAATTTTGATTAATTTTTTATTATTATTATATTAGCCCGCACTTAAAGCTACGTTGAAAGCAAAAGAAAAAAAGTTTTTAAATAGAACGACAATGTTTTTTAAATTAAATAGAATAGCATTAGACAGAAGATCTGCTTTCAACACGACGTACTTTAACAAATTTCAACTTAATTGAATTGATACAAGCAAATTCAAACTCTGTCGATATATCTGTCTGTGTCTCAATAATCGTCGATACATGTCGCATTAATAAATAAAAAGATAAGAAGAAACTCAATTGCATTAGTCGTTGATGTGTTACTAATTTACTATAAAGTCATTTATACAGCAAATAAATTGACGTATTTGGAATTGTATTAGCCGGACCACAAACACAATTCCAATGCCTAAAAAATGATATCAATAAGCACCGTACAAATCTTATAAGTTATAATTCTAAGCCCTTGTCCAATTTTAATAATTAGTCGCGATCTCGTTGTCACGTAGAGACTGATGAACAAGATGGCATCTTTTATGTCATAGGGTGCAAGTGGTTCTCACTTCTCTATCATGTCAAATGGTTACATTCCTTCTTTGTCGCTTTATCAAAATTTTTAAAGTTAATTACTTGAAGGGGATTAAGATATTACCATTTCTTAAAGTTTTTCTTAATTTGTCCGTTCTCTCATGTTTTGATAATTGTTAAAATACATTATCTTTTAGTATTTCACCACATACCTTTACATAATCATTAATTTAATACCCATAAAATTTATCAATGTAATAATATCATTATGTGTCGACTTTTACATATTTATAAATTACCTATAAATTAAAGCGTAATTGTCTTTTTTGATAGCATTGAATTTTGGATTGAAGCAACAAATTTAAAGGTAGATTTTGATTTTCGATATACCAAAGAGAAATTTTTAAATTCAAATGCTAGTAAGAATAAAATTTATTAACTGTGATTTTATTCTTTTACTAGGTTTATATTGATTTTGTATTCAAAATCCTTTTTTTTGTCTTCCTCCTATAGAGGCCACTGTCTAGGTCCGACCTTAGGTAAAGGCAGCTTGGACATTCTTTCAGGGCCTATTCTTGTAAACAGTAAAATAAAGCTTATTTTTACTCTCATAAAAAATAAATTAAAATAAAATAGAGACTCTTGACCTTATAAAGAATAACAAAAGACT
The DNA here is from genome assembly GCA_027575705.1 of Erythroxylum echinodendron. Lineage (NCBI taxonomy): Eukaryota > Viridiplantae > Streptophyta > Magnoliopsida > Malpighiales > Erythroxylaceae > Erythroxylum > Erythroxylum echinodendron. The sequence continues at coordinate 29,835,907 of JANZXR010000004.1, read as the reverse complement.
TATATTTTACTTCTTTTTATTTTTTATAAAAACTTTAAAATAGACAAAAAGTAAGGAATCATTTTTTTACTTGACTTAATGTCTATAAAATATTAAGAACAACCTAACCCCATAGTAAATAAATCAACTATGTCCCTGAATAATCATCTGGTAAATATTAAAGAATTAATGTAAAGAATTGCATAGGTCGGCCTATGCACATTTTGAGTGGCTTTTGTTATTAAAAACAAACAACCCATCAGTTCTTGATCTAAAATTTTCTTCTTAATGTAACAAAAGATTAAAATAATAATGACATTGGATCTTCTTCATTTTACACATAAATGACAAAATTTTAAAATTTTTAAAGATATATTTTAATTTGAAATATTTGTTATATTAAAATTAATAGATAAATTAAAAAGGAGAATAATATCTTTCTTATTTCATCTACCTATTATATTTTATATAAAAATTGATAAATTATATTTTTAAAATTTAATATTTGTGTAAAAATTTAAAAGTAATATTAAATAATTCATTAATCCAAAAAATAAGATACAAATATGTTATGTTATGATTTAGATTTTGGAAAATCAAGAGATTCCTACTTGGTCGACCACCCGATAAAATTTAATAGAACATAAAGAACATGATTGAAATTAAAAGAATACGGTACCAAATATTCGGGGACCAATTGTAGTTAACATCAATTATATAATTCTAATATTATTTGATAATGACGGTAATAAAGTAATATATAATTCAATTATTGAGTATTTGGGATCTAGGGAAAGTTGTCTAACCCGATTGGTCCATGCAAATTCTGTCAGTCTCCTAGATGATGATGTAAACAGAATCGCTAGGAAGATCTATCGTTTCCATATCAGGTTGAGACGGTCAAAAGAAGTCTGCGATTTAAAATAATCATGTAACAAAACTTGTTCCAGTTTCACAATTGAGTTGAATTGATCCAATCGCTTCCTCGTAGCCATCACTAATTCAAAACTAAATAGTGACATGAGTTGGCATAATGGTTGTATGGTTTAAATAGTAACCAGACTATAAATAATTAAATTTATTTAAATTTTTATATAATATTTGTTAATAAACCATCAACACAATTATCTTTTTTAAATAAATATTTTAATTTTTAAATTTTATTTTAAATATATTTTAACTATTTAATCAAATTTTATTTGAATTTATATATATTTGAAGATATTCTAAATTTAATTATATTTATTAATAATTAATTATTTTATTATATTATAAAT